>MU864352.1:41685-132442 GCA_033296905.1 Podospora australis
GGTTTTTTTTAATTTATTAAAAAAAACCGCCTTTTTTAATTGTACAATATTCTTTAATAACTTTTCAGGGTTTTTTTATTTTTTTATATGCCACCCCCCCTTCCCCCCCCCCCCCCCCCCAAAAAAAAAAAACCCCCCTTTCTTCCACTTAAGAAATGGTCTTCTCAACCATGGTAATACCATAGTTTTCCTCGAGCTCCTTCATCAGGGGCTCGCAAATCTTCCACGTCATGGGGGCGAGAATGCCCTTGTCGGAAATCGTACCGTTGAGCACCTGCTTGACGGCCACCGCGCAGGGAACACCAACAGTCTTGGCCATGGCCGAGTAGCCGTTGGGCACGCCGTACTCGCAGAGAGTAGAAGTGCGCGTCTCGCGCGAGCCGTCGGCGTGCTCAATCTCAAACTTGTGCTGCAGCATGACGAGATCGCGCTCGTTCTCCTCGTACTGCATCTTCTTCTCGAGCGTTGCGCAAAGGGTATCGAGGGGGTTGCTCTTGGCGGTGATGGGCTCGTCGGAGAACAGGCCGATCCACTTGAGGCCAGAAATAATCCGCTTCTTGTCCTCCTCCGACTCGAAGCTGGCCTTGGCGAGGATGGTGGCCTCGAGGTCGGCGGCCGAGGAAGAAGGAGCGCCGATGACGGCGGCGGTGGCATCCTTCCAGGCGACGGGCTTGGTGGGGTCCGACAGGATCTGGAGCGAAGTCTCTTCAAGGAAACCAATGTCGACGAGGACCTTGATGAACTGGGGGAAGCCCTGGTAACGCAAGGTACCGCGGACGACGGTCTGGGCCTCGGGGATGTTGTAGCGCTCCTTGTAGATGGTGGAGTCGCGGTTGGGGTAGGCGACAAAGGCGAAGCCGGGGTAGATAAAGTAGGGTTTGGCCGTCTTCATCAGATCCTTACCTTGCACCTCGACGACGCTGCCGTCCTGCCACCACTTGCCCGTGTTGCGGAGAGCGAGGAGCACACCGCGGGACGACCACGAGAACTTGTAGCCGAGCGGGTTGTCCGAGTCCTCAGGGGCTGGGAGACCGCCGCAGTAGGAGAGGAAGGACAGGATCTTGCCGCCAGCCTGGTGGACCTCCTCGATGGTCTTGATGGCATACAGGTGGTCGATGCCGGGGTCGAGGCCGATCTCGTTCATGACGGTGATGCCGGCGGCCTTGGCCTCGGCGTCGAGCTCCATCATGGCGGGAGAGACATAGCTGGTGGTGACGACGTTCTTCTTGTTGCGGATGGCCGACTTGATGACGGTGGCGTGGAAGGTATAGGGGATGAGGGAGATTACAAGATCGTGCTTGGCCACCTCGGCGTCCAGCGCCTTGTCATCCGTTACGTCGAGCGAGATGGGTCGGGCATTCTTGACGCCCTCGGAGAGCTTCTGAGCGGATTGGAGGGTACGGCAAGCTGGTTGGATCCAATGTTAGCTTTGATTTTTGCCATTGGTATGTATTGAGAAAGAAACTACAACATACCGACGGTAACCGGGATGCCAGCATCGCTGAGAACATCAAGAGTCGGGCGCGTGACGAAGCCCGCTCCGAGCATAAGCACCTTGCTGAAAAGGAAAGAAAAGGCAAATGTCAATATCTGGAAGGCCACTGGATGATGGTGGTGGGGCAAAACCTACTGTTGAGAAGACATCTTGCCTTAGCTACTGGTAGGTAGGTATCGCTGTGTTGAGTTCGGGTTAAATTGGATTTTACCAGGAACTATCTTGTCTTCTTGTTTTTCTTCTGGTCAACAGAAAAAAAAAGTTTGATATAGAGAAACAATGGCCAGAGATTGGCTGCAAGTTTCCTGGCAGTTTGAGTCACTCCTCGTGTGTTTTGCCCCAACAGCCAAAGTAGGTAGTAATAAAGTGTTCCGATAACGGCCGTTCAGAGATGCCCGCAGATGTTTCCCACACACTTCATCCACAACTGCCAGTCCAGCCAGCCAGCGACGAGCAGAGCTACAAGGAGAAAAAAAAAAAAAAGGAGCCAATTGGCGAGAACGAGGGGCAAAACCAGATGTCAAATGGCGGGGTAAAATCAAGGTGGAGAGAGGGTGCTGGTTATTACATCTCATTGGTTCCATGCCTCTATTGGCTGTCAGTGGCCGTTCAATGGGCGATGCAGACGACCACTCGCTTTTCCATTGCATTGTTGCCCCTGAAGAACTGTCCGTCACATCACGAGATCACATTTGTTTTTTTGGTGTTGGTGAGCAGGGTTTGTGTTTTTATCTCTTCAGAACTACCTAGCTCTGTGCCAGTTCTGCGAGGCTCTCTGATTATTTATTGTTTTTTGCTAAGTCTTGCGCTGGGTTGCGAAACCCAAAAATACCATCCCTCTTTTGGTTGGGAGGCGGTCGTATGAAATATTCATCTCTCTTCTAGCCTAATCTTCAGGGTCGAGAAATGCTTTGTCGACCAACCCAACTTTTTACCCAACCTTGATGATGATGATGCTGCTGCTGCTGCTGCTGCTGTCTGCTTGTGGCCCACCCCACCGGTACCCAGTTCCGTATGACCTGTGTGCTATGCAATGCTACAGAAAAAAAATAAAAAGATTTAACGCCTCCGTAGCCAGTGTGGCTCCCAAACCATATGCTATGCAGTAATAATGAATCAAAATAGATATTAGAAACAAGTTATGCTTCGTCGTCCTCGCAGTCAGCATCCTCTTCGTCCTCATCTTCATCATCGCTGGCAGGTGGTTCCCAAGTCTCTTCAAGCTTGAGTCCTAAGCCTTCCTTCGTATTGAAGTCTGCGGAGGATGGAGGCCCGCCGAGAAGGGAAAAGATAGTGGAGCGATGCAGATCCTGAACAGTGGGAGCCGACTGAGTGGGAGGGTCATAGAGACCCATCCCGTAAAGAATCTCGCCTTCCTCCTCGGACTCGTCGTCTTGAACATGTACCGCCTGCACCGAAACCTCGGCGACCTTGGATGGGGTTGTGTAGGTGTTCTCGCTGCTGAGGTTAAGTGTGCAGGCAAAGTCTTCAGGTGTAGGCGGGGCTGTATGATGGTTGACGAGAGGCGCGTTGTTCGTCACCGCAGCGTACGAGGTCCAGCTAGTAAGAGAGGGAAGGGCTGTCTCGGCCGGGTAGGACATCTCTGTTAGTGCTCCGGATGGGCCATAGTTGGCTCCTGGAACTGGCCTGAAAATGGGTGCTTGTTGCGGCTGACTGTGTTGGTGTTGAGAGACTTGGACCTGGGCCTGAGGCGAGTAGACTTGCTGTTCCTGCGAGTTGAAGCCAGAGTAAGGGAGTGATAGAGGAGAGAAGCTTTCCGCGGGCGAGGTATAGCCTGAGTAGACTGCTGGAGTAGGAGGAAGCTGTTGCAAGCTCGCCAGAATCTCGGCCTCGCTATAAGCTGGGTAAGAGCAGAGCATAGGCGTGTTGCTGGCGCTCTGGTAAAGTGGTGCTTGGCCGTAGTGATGTGGTGACGGATGCCAGCTAACCGGACGTGCCCGCTTGACCTCAGGCTCGTAGTACTGCTCACTGGGGATTTCCGAGGTTGGCGTCGTCAGATACGTCGTATCGACGGTCTGTTGCTGTGCGTGGAAGCGCGGTTGAAACCCATCTCCTATCAAAGTCCTCCTTCTGGCCTGCATTGCTGATGATCGAGGGCTGTTGTTGGCGCTCCCGGGCTTCGAAATCCTCATGGCATTTCCCGGCCGCTGCTGTGAGCTTATGTCCCTCGAATATCGCTTGGTGTTGACTGAGAGTTGCCTTGATAGTTCGCTGACGAGCATGTTGTCGACTGGATAGCTCTGTTGCATCTGATGATGAGGTACGCCAGCCATGGGAGGGTGGCTGTTGAGGAGGGAATGCAGCATCTTGACGGATAGGGTAGTTGAGTGTTTGCTATCGGCAAGACATCAAGCGAGGTAAGTGTTAAGAACTGTCTGTTGTAAGGACCTCAGGATTGTGATGAGTTGTCGAGACTTGATATATCAGGCTGGATTGCTTCTGATATAAAGGCAGAGAGACAGAGTGGGCATGGGCAATAAGTAATATCAAGGTGGGAGTCGTGAAGGATAAACAATACTGTCTGACAAGGACAGGGAACCAGAGTCTGGGTTTGGAACCCCCCTAAACTTGTTGAATAACCAAAAGTAAATCAAACCTAGTTTGGAAAAGACGACATGTTGCTCCATGTCGGCATACGTGGAGAAGAGGGAGATGGTAATAACGAGAAGCCAAACCGGTGCCGCTTTGGCATGCTGTGTGCAATGCGTGTCAACCGAGCTTGTCCATGACTTTTTTGGCTCTTCCAGGCCTGCGTCATATGTACACACAGGGATCGTTTAGCCTACCTGACCCTTGGAGAGCGTCTGATGAAAGGGTTTCGGCCTCTTGTCTAGCTGCAAGGCCGAAAGGTGGTATGGGTGGGCAGATGGAGACATCATGGGGAAGGAAGGGGGTTGTGATGGGCAGGTGGGCAGCAACCCCAGCAGGAACAGCGTTGGTTTGACTGATGAATGTGAAAGGGGCCCGAAGACAGGGTTACAGGGGCAAAAGCCAAAACCTCATTCCTCGCCATGGGCCGTGGGTGGACGACGGACGGTGGTCGGTGGGGTTTTGGCTCGTGGCTAGGTAGTTTGTGGATGGATGTCGGGATGTGTGTGAGGTGTGTGAGTGTGAGTGTGAGTGTGATGGTGAGTATACTACCTACCTATGGTAGGTATGCCTGTTGTGTGACTGTAGGTACGTATTTCGGTACACTACCGCGCAGAATCTCCTTTTGCTACCGTTGTATAGAATACAGCTAGCCTGGTTTGTTAGTGGATAAACGCATAGGATGAGGGTGGACGGATGGCATGGTACCTATGTCGGGGTAGGGGTGGATGTGCCCTGGGCGGTCAAACCGGAGCGAACCAGCAGAAAAGGCAACAAAAGTCAGCGAGGCGGAACGGAACAGGGCAGACACCTAGCGTAACCTCCTGGCGGTACCTTGTACATGTACACATGATGCAGAAACAAGCTGTGAAAGGCGTGTGTGCCGCAGACGGACCGGCCCTGGCCTCTCTATTTTGCCAGTCCCTCATGTCAGAGTGAGATGCTAACGCCCAGAGAAAAGTGAGCTCAAGGGAGCCAAGCCATCCCACCCCCGGCATTAAATGGGGAAGCAAACCGAACCCCGGCCCCATCACATCCCCGGCTCATATCATTCTCCATTTCTTTTCCTTCGAAGGAGCGGCTGAGCAAAAATCAGGAACCGCAGAAATTGGACCAGTAACCATGAAAGCACGGGCTTGGTTTGGATGCCAAGGGATAAAATCCGTTCTGATAGCCCTGTCAAATGGGTACGTACTCGTTCGCTCGGCTGCTAGATAGGAGGGTGGACGGAGTCAGTCCCGCAGTTAAAGAGGGGGTGAGCATTTGGAGAAGAAAGTTTCGGCCTCCTGGTCCGCCTGCAAGAAGGAACCAAATTGGTGCATTCCCATTTCCCAGGCACGTGCGGTACAGTACTGGGAACTGTTGCTGGATTCTGTACATGATGTGTGGCGATAATGGTTGATACACCAGGTATCTACATGGTATTGCTTCGTCCGGCGCTTGCCGCGGTGTCCAAGAGACCTCACAGGTCATGATCAGGTCCCGCGGTCTGTGGCATCATCGTGGGCAACAGGAAGAAGGAGCAGGACAGCCATACCTGGTACCTACAAGGGGCCAAGTCAACATGAAGAAAACGATAAAATATCGAAATCTCCACCATCACTTTGAGCAGTGGTGAACTTCTCTCGAAGCCTTGTAGGCGTTGTGGGGTGTGGAGCCGAGTGTGAGCGGCTTGACCCATGCACATGCCCGCCATCTGACGACCAGCAGATGTGCCAGGGCACTCTAACCCCCTGCACGAAGTGTATGTACGGAGGTACAGGGACGCGTCGAACGTAAGGGTGGTTTACGTTGTCTGTTTCCGAGACTCTGGCGGCCACTGCGGGTTCCATTTCGAGATAAAAAAGAAAAGCCCCATCCCACTCGGCCCATCAGAAACGATCAGCCAGGATCGTTAGGCGTTACGTGTGAGTGGACAGAAGGACAGAATCTCTTACCCTCAGACAACGAGATAGGGGCATATGCCGATCACCATAGCCCCGAGTGCTTTGCGGGTGAGCACTATGTACACAAACACCCAAGACAGAGACACGGCAAGAAACAAATCGACCATTTGCCTGTCTCTCTGTCCATACCCGTTGCCGCAGTGTTATTTATGAGGTTAGCCGTTTCGTGCCACTGCCATACCGAGATGCACAAATATCGTCCAGGCCCCCTTTCGGAAGGACAAATTGCTATGCACTGTAGGTACATACAATACATGTAGACATGGATGTACGGATATCTGATACCAGTTGATTCGATTTCTCCTGTGCTCGCGGCGTGCCGACTTACCCACCTTTGGATGGACCACCGGAACGCCAGAAGCAACCAAGGATCACGCTCGGGCTCGGCCAAAATCTCACATTCCCAAGGTTGTTTGGTCCGGGATGTCTGGCACGACCGGACTGTCTGGGTTGCGGAAAGAGAGAGGTGAAAGAAGGAAGGGAGCCAGATCCAGAAAGCCGTGGCTGGAGTTGGCGCTGGCGCTGGTGCTGGTTGCTTGCGGCGCTTCCATTTCCTGCGGCCTTGTTGGAAGAGAAGCAGTGCAGTTGTGCGAAACGCGATGGAACCACAGAGAACCACGAGCGCCGCACACAAAGCGCATCATATTCCGGTTATCGCGCTGACTGACGACACGAATGGTTCTCGAGAGGCTCGCAACATCACACTGCATGCCCACGACCCATGCTGGGTACGCTTTGTTGAGGGCGGTGGCATGTAAAGTCGAATCACCAGTCATCGGGTAGACTCCACCGAGAATCAGAAGAGAAAGATTCTAATCCAAGATAGTTGTCGCGACCGACAACTCGAAGAAGGCGTTAGGTGTGACTGTGTGGCTGGGTCTGGGCGTCCATTCATCCACTCCATTTGTGTGCGTGTATCATCATTTTGGGATTGCTCGCAGCTCGGCAGTGTGCATTCGGTTTCGTCGGCTGCGCAACAGGTATGGGAAAACGCAACACGAACGAAAAAAAAAAAAGGAGGGGGGGGGATGAAGAAAAAAAGGAAACGGCCCCAGCAGGTTGCAAGTCGCCGGTCCGGTCGCCGCAATGGATAACCATTTGATTGGGTGCCACATCCACAGGCCCCATGCCTGTCGAAACACTTCGATAGATCGCGAGCCAGAAATGGAGGTCCCCGCCCGCCTGGAGGACCAACTGGTTAGGTGCAGGAGTGGCTGCGTTGTTGATAGGTAGCGGTACAGGCGGTGGTGGTGGTGAGTGGATGCTGTTCAGCGGGAATTTGTTGGAACTTCAGCAGGTTGTTCCGTACCATGTGACAGGGACAAGTTTTCGAGAAACAACCTGACACTGATGACGGGAACGAAGTGAGTTTGTACACGTGTACCTCAGAAAAGTTTCAACGGCATACCTAAAACTGCTGCAAGCGAGCAATTCCAAAAAGTCTCAAGTCAATGCACTCACAGGAGAAGATGGATGTGTGGGTACCTGGGTAGGTACTGGGTGAGGCGTCGCAGACACAAACGCGCCTCGTTAATTAAATTTGGAGCAACAGACCAAGCAGCTCCCCGTTCTTTTTATCCACTTGCGGTATATTTGGCAGGGCGGGACCGAAGGTTCATTAGCGCCTCGATACCACAGTAGTAGTAGATATTTACTTCAGTAGTGACGACGTTGGCAACCTGCTGGAAGTGCGGCCGAGGATTGCATCAGGGATCGCATCAGCATTCATTTTCATTCCAACCCCTGTTCCCGTCATCATCCATCGGGCGGCATTGCCAATGGATTTCTTGGTGGGGGTTATGTGAATGTATCGGGTTATTGAAGTTTCGGCTTCTCGTATCTACAATACATGAGTCCCTCCCCGTCCCACCCACCATGATTCCCTTACTTCACATTACGGCACACTTTACCAAGTACATACGTGTACATACACATATCAAGATCGGAGGACCTTCCATATCGGCAAAGACATGGAGGAGGGGTGCACAACCCCGTTTTGATCAGATCGCAGAACTTCCCCGCAACCTCGACCCATCGGTACGCAATCTTGTCGAAAACCTTCTCAAGGAGACATCGTAGTGTAGTGTAAAGGGGATGATGGTCAGCAGAACTGGAACGGAACTTTCCTTTTCTGTGACTTCTTTTTCCTCTTATATAGCCAAAGATGCATCATGCCACACAATTTCAGGTGAAAATTTGTATACATTGCAAGTCCCGTTGTACCTGCAGTGCATACATGATCCTGTTCAGGGATTTTTGAGCGAGATTTCAGCATCGAAACCAAAATCTTAACTCACGGTACCGTTGATGACAGCCGAACAAGGCTAAGATCGAACCAGCATCCCACTTTGCTCACACTATTTTCAGCCAGCTTCGCAGTTTAATTGGTCCATCGTACTGGGTTGGGTACCGCTGCAAGCGCACAGGACTGCGCGTGTTGCTGCACACGTCTCAGCCTCCTCTTCCCTTGTACGCTTACGAAGATACACTCTCATCGAAGGATCACCGTATCGGCGTATCTCCGTCCACCGTTCGCCGAGTCAGAACATGAGATTATCTAGAGGCCGGTCTCTCTACACTATAATTGGCAATTCACTGCTGGTCCTTGATCGCGATTTGTACATATTCACAGTAGTTTACACGTCTAGATGCCAGTGAAGGAATGTCAATCAGCACTCTGGCGAGATGTGGATCGGGACTAAATTCTTTATGAAGAAATGGCGTTGTCCCGTTAGTGTACCTTTAGCTGGACGTACTTGTGAGCTGTTATCCGCACTCGTTCGTCTATCACGAGTCCCGCAGGCTAGAGTCTCCATTAAAACCGTAAAAAATAAAATAAAAACCCCAAGCGCTTTCTTATTAGTGTTGTGGATCGATCTGTGTCCAGGGTCCCGTCTGTTGCGTTGCATCCTGCAAACTGCGTCCGTTTCGATTGACCGCTCGGGCCCGGATATTACAATGAATCTGGAAGAGACCACCACCATCCATCCAAAACAGAAGGGCAGCCTGCCATTTAAATAACTTGGATTCGGGGGGGGGGGGGCGCATAGTGTATACATACCATCTACATGTACAACCAGTCGGGCAACATTTCTGGTTCTCCGTCCACCATATAAATGGACAAGTCCCTGCGCAGAAGTCTGCCTGCAGTGATGATGACACCACCTTTAACGTTCCATAGCCCTACCTGCTTTGCATCTCACCACGGGGAATCCACTCCATATGACTGCTGCCGAGCGGGTTACTTAAGATCGAGCTTTCAAGAGGGGGTCTGCACGCAAATTGCGAGGGTTGGGCTAGAAGATCCGGGCAGGGTGTGTATGTATACATACGGAGGACAGAACGGGCCTCTCAGGTGGTGCCCAAATCCCATGGCCATGGGTCTATGCACGTGTAGGTAGGGCGACAAGGATGGCCAACAAGTTCAGGTGTTTCTTGAAGCACGGGCCGCTTAAAGTCGCGCGCTGGCGATTCGTAGGTAATTACGAATACATCCCAGACGTTGAGTGGCGCCTGTGAAAGCTTGTGAAGCTTCCATGATCCTTGTCTGAACGGCATGGCTTTTTCAGCGGAAAGCCGAAGAAGACGAGTCCATATTTGTTTGGATCCTACCATCACGGGCAGTTGGGAAGGCCCACGTTTACTTTTGAACATCAACCCCCGTCTCACCCATGCAGGAGGCTGTTTCGAGCCGCCAGTGGTCCCGCCTGGCGAGAGTGTACAGAGGTACTTCTAGAACAAATTCATCTACGGAATCACTGCTCAGCGAGCCGCAATGAGATACCCAAGGTACTCATTATCAGCACACATGGCGCGGCTTGCAACACAAATGACAACTCACTCGGTCGGGTGGCATCGTCCGCCGCAACGAACAGGAGCAGACGCCCGGCTCCTTCAGCTCAAATGCAATGCGTAATCTCATGACTCGTCCTAGACTAGATATTTGGAAGTTGGTGATCTACTGCCTACGTACACACAAAGTCCGACCTTGAGCTGATGCTAAGAATGGATAGCTCATCCGGACGTTACATAGGTATTGCACTTGGCGGGACACAACCACCCTCGGCAATTCCTGGATACTGGACATCGAAAGTCTCCCATGGCTAATCACATACGGTACTGCAGGCCCTCGTAGGTACACGAAAGAATGTAGAGATGCACGCGCACACATGTGTGGCCGCATAACTCTTACCTACGACCCTGTTTCGTTTCCACAGATGGAGAGGCAGAAGGTAAGTAAGTTCACAGACGCCGATCTCACCGCGAGACAGATCGCCATCATAATAAAAAGGAAGAACTTGCGAGAGTCTGCCGAAGCCAAAAATATAGATAAAAAAATCTGGAGATATGTACAGAAAACCACGCACAAGATCCATCAGTCGGTGTCGTCTGGAGTGGAGTCTATCACGGTCCAGCGAGGAGTGGATTTGTAAAAGACAGGGAACGACCTTAATGTCAAGCGTTTTGCCAGTCGCGATGAGCGAGATTTTGTATTACTTACTGGAACATTGCTGTTTCGATTGTACCGCCTTACAATATTGTCTCACCTCGCCTGGCCAGCTTGGCAAGTCCATGTACTGTACCTCAAGTCAAAACCCCGAGTCGTGCCAAATGAGTGCCAACATACGAATGTCCTCGGCTCTTTTGATGAACAATCTTTCCGTGTGGTTTCGCTCGCAACCGGTTGGAGGTTGGGTTGGGACTGGGATGCTGCTCTAGTTAATGCTGATCGAACATTTTAAAATGGTACCACCAAAAAGGTCTTGTCTGAGCCTTGGTTGCCTTGGCTCCCCCAGTATTCGTAGTTGTGTAGTTACACTGGCGAAGTGGGGGGGTATTACCATGATCATGTACCTACAGCGAGGACAGCGCCATTCGGAATATATGGGCCGACTGCATAATAATTCCTGGCGGGTTAGACGGTCAACTCTGAAAGAGTCCCATCTGGGGACACAACCCTCAGAAAAGGTACTAACGAGCCGGGATGAACTACACACTGTAAGGGCAAGCTACAGATGAAGTACTGTATTTTAGCATGGGGGGATTGGCCTGCGCCTTTGTGCTTCTCCTAGGAGCCATGGTTGCAACAAGCTCAGGCATTGCAGATGACCTTTTTTATCCTCAACTGGACGGGTTGTCATTCGAAACAAGGGCCCGGTTCATCAACCTGCTCAGCTTACGAAGTACCTACATACACAGGACTTGGGCGTTTCCGGCTTTCCTCATGCGGGGCAATGCACTGGAACAAGTAATAACAACCCAGTCGACCATCAGTCCTCCATCCATCACACCTCCTGTTGTCCGTCCAAGACATGTACTTTGTACCACAGCGAAAAGGCCGAGAGCGGCGTGGGTGGTGGTGCTCGTTGGTTTTTGCCCATGGCTCTGCTCCAGGTCGGTCGATCCTCGGAATACTCTCTCTGAAGCCATATTCACCGAGCACGAAACATGTTGATCCGCCCCGAATAAGAGCCACGCTGGGTCACTTGCATGACCAAATTCCTCCTTGTTGCCTGACTTATCTGACAATGGCCGAGTTGCACGCTGCTTGGCTTGGCTTACACGGCATTTCTTTCTTACTTCTTCCAACCAACGACCATACCGAACGATGAACAAGGTGTGGTCTCTTCTTCGGCCTAGTAACCACCATGCAGTATTGTTGTGTGGAAAGTCAGATTCCGCGCGTTGATATTACACGGCACTGGAAGAGTCACCATGTCTCAGTACGAATATGGGCGGTTGCTTTGGTCGCTGATCCAGCGTCTGTCTGAACTCGTTCACAGGCTAAAGCTCGGCCCGTTTTCACACGATAGGAACGGGAGACGCCTACTGCATCTCCGACCAAGAACGACGGAGGAAGGAGGGGGTCAGTGGCTCTGTCTCCGAGGCCGCGCGATGTGCTATCGCCCCATACAAGCAGCACAACCCCCTCCATCGCTGAACACTGCGCCATTGCATACGCCTGTCGCCTCCCCCTCCCCCCCCCCCTGCTAGACCTGAGCATGCCCCTCAGACAAGAAACACCCACACAAGGAGAGGAACAGAGTCACAAGCTCACCGCTCCTTTCGAAGTCCCGCCGCCGTGTAGGAACGATCGACTGACGCTCGAGAGTCGAGACAGAGAGTCTTGTGTTCAGTGATCCTTTTGGGCGGGTTACTTCCGGTCATCATCCCCTGCCCGGGGCGCTTGGCCGATGCCTCTCTCTGTTGACTTGTTGCCTTCCATTTCCAGGTTGGAGTCTCTTTTGTGTGAACCCCACCCAGACTTATCTCAGAGCAGGCTTACTGATCACGAGGCACCTAGCCGCCATGTCTTCTTTGCTACCCACACCTTCTTCCTGTTGCCCGCATCGCATACTGTAGAGGGGAGGTCGTTCGCGGCTCACAGGCATCCTGCAGCAACAAACCAGGCACCCAAGACCACCAACAAAAATGCTAAGCGTTTGTTTTCCTTGAGCGACTGACTGAGATTGCCTTGACAGTTCTCCTTTCATCGTGACAGACCTTTCCACGTCATCGTCATCGCGAAACGCATCTACCTCCACACATGTACCGTCGTGTAGGTAGGTAAGGTGCTTCCGACACCACATCTCACAAACATACGCTTCATGTTTTTTGTTTTTGTTTTTCGGGCTTCTCTTACCCCGTAGAGACAACCTGCAGGACGCTAGGATGTGAGATGTGCAAAGCCCTCGATTTGAACTTTCTTGGTGGCCAGACCCACGGCAAATGCCAGCTTTGCCTCTCGGCTCCAGGTTTCGTTGTGCAACCCATACAGCATTCCCGCGATAAACGTATCACCAGCGCCAATGGTGCTAAAAGGGCCACACGACGAGTATTGGTTAGCCGACTGCGCCTGGGGAGTTTCAAGAAAAAGGCCAAAGGTCCATGCCTGTCCATACAGGAGTACCTAGACACATCTTTCACCAAGGACAAACCCGAGACGGGACGGCGAGTGCAATATGGAGAGCGCAATCTCGCCGTCCAACAATGCTGGCTGCCTGCCTTGTCATGATACCACCGCAAGCCTCGAGATCTCGCCAACCGACCATGGGCCCTGCATACTCTCGACATGGAAAATTTATGGCTGAACTGGACTTACTCGACCACAGATATCGGCTCCCCAGGTTGATTCGCAGGGCCATGAATATACTCGCCACTGGGCTTGCAGAAACTTGCAGCACCCTCCGCCCCCCACGTGCATAGCAGGACAGTGCTAAACATTGGTGCAGAAAATGTTAGGCTCGTCAACAGAGGCACCCGGGGCAGCTTAACGAGACCTCGGCTTGAGGAGCGGGAAAGACAACTTGGACTTACGCTCTCGTGGATGGGGCTTCTGCCCTAAGACATTCTTCAGGGCTGTGGTACCCTCGACTCTGGAGCGTTGATTCAGTATGCAATTCGGATCCATCCACCTATCATGAACTGCAGCAGGATATTGGTGTCCCTGTTGGTTACTTTAACTTACTTCGGCCCAGCTCTTGGAGTAAAAGACGGTGTCTGCCTCCGCAGCGAGCTCGACAAGCCCTTCACGGTTAGGCTTCTCAACCTCGACACTGATGGTGCTCTTTGGCAATATCCGACGAAGATATTGGATGCATCCTAACGTCGTCTCCGGGATCCGTCCCTGAAGAAAGAAGTCAATGCCCGGACGAGAGGCAACAGCCGCGCCAACATCTCTGCAATGGTGTTGGGTGAGGTCAAACCTCGAAATGCCACCATGACTCCTCATCACTGTGTTCTGCCGCAAATGCGTCGGCGATGCCCTTGAATTCGTCGGTGGTCATCTCGGGCAGGTCATTGTAATTGACTATGGTTCGACTTCCGTTTTGAATGCTACGGATGATGTAGCTGCTGGCGGGCTCGTCATGGCCTTTGCGGTACAGGCAATGTGAGAAGTCAACCAGGACGGCGTTCTCATCATCACCGCCATCACGACCACCACCAAAAGAGGACAGAATTTTGTCTGTGGCCGCTGCGTCACGGTCAGGCAGGCACGAAACCAAGTAAGGCCTGATATGCACTCGATCTTGGTGATGCTGCGCGTCAGACGAGATGAGGAGCTGCTGAAGCACCTCGAGCGTGTTTGGACAGTTGCCTCCCCGTCGCACCTGCAACGCCTTCGCCCGTAATTTGGAATCTTCCTCGGGGAACTGAGGAACCCTACTCGCTCACACACGCGGGCTCGCCGAGTCAAACACTGCAGACCGGCAAGGCAAGACAGGAGGAGCAAGCGGGAGTGAACTCACGTCAGGATCGTATCGAGGTAACAAGCTCCTACGAGGATAAGATGCTTCATCCTTACGGAGCCTCGTGTGACCGATTGCTTTTTTTTCCTCGTCGTTTTTGTCTCTTCTGCAATTGCCGAGTACCCAGTTTGGTAGGAGAACGTAGGGGTGTCTGGCTGTTTCTGCAGTGAGCCAGTTTCCAGTTTGGTTCGGAATGCTGTCCCACATGAACTGTGGGTGAGCAACACAAAGAGGTTTAACAGGCAATACCACTTCCCCTCTCCGCACCAAGCCTTTATTGATGTAGGTCGGAGTCAGGTTCCTTACCTATGTACTCGTAGGTCCAGATGGAAATGGAACTGATGAGGCGGGTGTCACAGACACACACACACACACACACACACAGACACGCAGCGCGGACACACTCCCTCCACACAATGGTTTTGCACCAATTGAAGTGGTAATTGGCGCAGACCGGCGGAATCCGCAGCGAGGGGTTCTTTGGTTGATGGAGAGGTTGCTTTACCAAGGATAAGTATGTAAGTTTTTGCGGAGATGTGAGTGTGTGGCAGCGTCACTTGCGGTCGATATATCGGTCAGTGGGAATCCGGCAGGTCAGCGAAGAAAAGATAGGTCAGGAAGGCATGTAACCTGGAACTTGTGATGAATCATGGATTGATTTTATTGGTACTGATTTGGTAGCTAGCATCGTGGAATCTGGGTCGTCAGTTAGTCAGGAGGGGAGTTGGGTTGACATTTGCCCAATCATATATACGGTATTTGATGGAAAACCAATTGTCAGCGCGCTTTTTTTGCCTTGAACCAATTACGTGTGAACCAGATACATGGAGCAGTCGGAATTGGATGAAAGCTCAAAGCATCTGATCCCCGGTGAAGAGGGGACCTACCGGTATCCAGAAATATCTGAGGGGTACCTTAGGTATCAAGTCATGTAGCTTCCCCACCATGACGCAACCAAAAGGAGACCGTTAAGGTACACAAGCTCACTGATAATTTGACACTGACGCTCTCATTCAGTGGGTTGACTGCACTGCTGAACCACGGGTTTTAGTGATCATCGTCGTTGTTCCCATTGCCTACACCTCCACAGCACACCACGTCGGGTACCACACCATCTTCACCGAGAATGGAAATGCGCACCACTGCCAACTTGACGACGCGCAAACCGCGACGGCCATTTGGTAACCAGCCTTTCGAACGATTCGACGATCACTGAAGCTACCTACAATGACACACAAAGACCCGACGTCCAAACAGGTCTCCTTTGAAGACGGCACTTCTTCCGCCAGCGACGAAGACCGCACTGCCGTTGAGGTATGTACACACCTAGCCTAGCACCAAATCAAGTACCACTTTGGCTAATGAATCTAATTTCAACACCAGGTGGTTTTTGACTCTGCCAATCCGTACCGGCGCAAGAGCTCCCTCGTCGGCTCCGAGTACACCTCCGCGCCCCCTTACCTCCGTAGCAACAGCCAGACGTCTGCAACACAAGCACCAATAACAGCACAGCCGTCTACAACAAGATTTGAGTGCATTGTCCACCAATTCCTCGAGAGCCACAAACAGCGCCCAAGCAGCAGCCTTCCTCACCATGCCCACCCTCATCATCATGCGCAAAAGAACGCCCATGATAACCACAATGACGTCATAAACGAAGCAGAAGGAGAAGACATCTCGGATGAAGCCGGGCTCAACAGGCCTCTTGATCCCAAAGGGCCTGATGTTCCTCCTCCGGATAACGATGGCGATACAGCCATCGCGGGGAAGGTAGACGGTTATGGCGAGGGAGGAGGGGGAGGAAATACCAAGCGGGTAGAAAGCCGGTGCCGAATCCTGCCCATGTCTTCCTCTGCATCAGAAACAGACCTGACAAGAGGCCAACTCGACGAACTCTCCTGGAGATCGGACATGCTCTCCAAGCGCACCCCGTCGCAGATGGATCTTGCCTCGGCCAATAACTCCGAACTCAATTCCCGGCTCTTGACCAAGAAGCAACTCAGCGAAATGGCATGGGGAGTACGGGAACTGAGTCGCCGGCTGGGGAGTGTGCGCCTCAAGTTCAAGGTCAAGACGATTTTCCTGTTGACTAAAATCTACGATGTCGAGTTAATTGCCAAGACCAAGGAACTGACACGGTGGTTGCTGGACAAGGAGCGGGATGTACGGTACACGGTATATGTGGACAGAGAGTTGAAGGACAACAAGCGGTTTGATGCCGCGGGGCTGGTGGAGGAAGTGAAAAAAGATTTTGTGGATGCCGGGGAGTGCAGCGAGGAGGCGAGTGAAGATGTAGGGAAGCGGTTGCGGTTCTGGACCGAGGAGATGTGCAGGGCGAGGCCGCATACTTTTGATTTCGTGATCACGCTGGGCGGGGATGGGACGGTGCTCTATGCCAGTTGGTGAGTAATTTCCTATTTATTCCTCATCTGTGGACCGAGATAGGGTAAGGAGCTGACAGAATGGCAGGCTCTTCCAACGCATCGTACCACCAGTCCTGAGCTTTGCGCTCGGGAGTCTAGGGTTTCTTACAAAGTTCGACTTTGAAGAATATCAAAAGACATTAACCGCGGCGTTCAGCGAGGGAGTCACGGTTAGCTTGAGATTGCGGTTCGAAGTGACTGTTATGAGGAGTCAGAAGAAACGGGGTCGGATTGGCTCTGGGGCTGAGCTCGACGATATCCAAGAGGATGGGGATGGCGACAAGGATGACGAGGAGGAGATGAGAGACCTCGTTGAGGAGCTGATTGGCGAGGAGAAGGATGACGAGCATACACACAGGCCAGAGGGTACATTTGAGGTTCTCAATGAGCTCGTGGTGGACAGAGGGCCGAATCCGAGTGAGTCTTCTTTTGTCATCTCATTCTCCCAATATGTCATGCGACTTACCCGTCTGCCAGCATTGTCCAATATCGAAATCTTTGGCGATGACGAGTACTTTACGTCCGTCTCGGCCGACGGTGTCTGCGTTTCCACGCCAACCGGGTCAACAGCTTACAACCTCGCGGCGGGCGGCTCCTTGTGTCACCCAGAGAACCCCGTCATGCTCCTGACATCAATATGTGCTCACACGCTGTCATTCCGCCCAATTATCCTGCCAGACACGATAGTATTGCGGATTGGCGTTCCGTACGACGCGAGAACGAGTTCCTGGGCGAGCTTTGATGGCCGCGAGAGGGTTGAACTCAGACCCGGGGATTATGTCACGGTCAGCGCGAGCAGGTATCCTTTTGCCTGCGTCCAGGCCCACGGGAAACGCAGTGAAGAATGGATCAGGAGTATCAGTGCCAAACTGGGGTGGAATGTAAGGGAGAAGCAGAAGCCGCTGAAGGAGTGGAAGAATTAGGCTTGCTGCTTTTAGGTGGTGACTTGTTGTCTCTGAGTAACGAGTATGGGGTTTGTGAATAAGCCAGCGAGGCTTGTATGTAGACTTTGTATTCTACATACCCGAGAATAATTTATAGAGTATTCTCACCAACAAGGTAGGACTGTTCGCTCTGGACCATGGTCTCGTACCGTCGAAATCAACACTACTGTCAGCTTACACCACAACACCCAACCGGACAACGCAAAAGTCAATGAATCATCTCGGCCAATATTCTACCGATGCCCCCACGGCAAACGTCCGGAGCCCTCCGAAGGCGGCTGTCGTGATTGGAGATAAACTTGATAAGAGCTGTAGATGCGGATCTGCCAAGTACAGCACCCCGCCTGTGAATGGAATCAAGCATGCGGGGTGACTAAACATTATTTGTGTGCCTTGTTGAAGATCATTTTTTCTCTGTTGGGTTTGAGATCTTTTCTCTCGCCCCTTTCCCTCTATCTTGAGAGAGTCGAGGTGTCGGAGCAAGAACGAAATTTTGTTTGTTTTTTTAAACAAAACAGCCTGTGGAAGAGCAGATATATCACGATGGCTTCCACTAAGAAGTTCTTGACAACGGCAGCCGCCGCTACGCTGCTCGTAGGTGGTGTGCTTGCCCACCCGACGGGCAACGATGGTGATCTGGATTACATGGGCCCGATTGCGTTCATGTGGCCTCCGGACCGTCACTGGGAGGATGAGAGCCATGGGATGTTGGCGCCTTGTGGTACCCATGACGGGGTTCTGAATCGGACTGCTTTTCCTCTGTGTAAGTCATCCTTCCTCTCTCGTTGGGTATCGAAATGAGGATAAACGTAAGGGAGGAGATGGATGGCTGACACTGAGTAAAATAGCGAACGGCGCCCTAGCCCTCGAGCAGAAGCAGCAGGTCTACGATGTTCAGATCTCTGTCTCTTTCTCTGAAGGTTCGTTCGTTCGTATATTAACCTCCCCCCCCCCTTTTCTTACCGTTTCACCTTGAGTGATTGCTAACCAAGACTATTAGACCCCAAGAGCAACGAGGACTTCACCCCCCTTTCCCTCCCCGCCATCCCTTCTCTGTATATGAGCCACGTCTGCCTGTCTCTGCCCGAAGGAGTTGCCGCCGCAGCTGCCGGCCGCAACGCTACCCTCCAGCTCAAGTACCTCGCCTCCTACCACGGGGACGAACACTCTCACTCCCACAAACGCCATGCCGCTACCAACGAGACGTTTTATGCCTGCGCGGATATTACGTTTGTCGAGACGCAAGAGTTCACGGCGAGCATCCCTTGCTTCAACGCCACGGCGGAGGATCACGGGTCCTGGAAGGGCGAGCACGGGCACGGGGAGGAGGGGCATGATCATAACAGCGATAGTGAGGGTGAGGAAGATGATGATGGTAGCAGCAATGGAAATGGAGGATCGGGATCAGGATTGTCCAAGGAGGCGATTGCGGGCGTGGTGATTGCCAGCGTGGTGGGTGCTGCTGCTATTGCTACCTTGGTGTGGTTTTTCTGGCGGAGGGACAGACGGGAGAAGAGGGCTGCGGCTCGTGGTGGTGGTGATGATGTTGAGAGGGAGACGGTTGAGGGTGGGTTGAAGGCTTGATTTGCGGGATGTAGTATGTGAGAGAAAATATGAATGAATGAATGACTGTGAATTTCTTCAAGGTTCTCTCTCCCTTCATCCTGGTTCTTTCTTCAAGCTGCTCCTTCCTTCCCAGGGTATATATACCACCTTCCCATCCCACCTTCCAACGTCTCCTTCCAATATTCAGGTCAAGGGCAAACTTGCGAGTTAGCCTAGCGGTATGGAGAGGAAGTTTTCCGGGAGGGCAGGCTCCCGGGAAGCTATACGTTCGATTCCTGGCCACCGCAATTGTTCACGAAGAAAAACCGCCATGAAGGGATTTTTCGTAACCGGCTACCCCTTCCCTCGAATCTTGGGAAGGGGTAGCCGGTGATCTTTTTTACTGATTTTTTATCCTTCGGAATCTCCGATCCGCTGTAGAAATGATAAGATACGATCTCGGGAATGTAAATGGCCTTTTTATGCTAGTTTGGCATTTAAGAAGAATTAACAGTATGAGATACATTTCAGAATTATCATGACATTGAGCGTAAAGAGCGCACGGGCCATCTGGTGTTTGTCAACTGAGCGCAACGTCTTAGGTATTCAACTTTCATGAATCATCAACCAAACAGCTCACAGCTCACACTTCATTTTCCTTCTTCAGCCTCTGTGCGGTAAATTCAGTTTCTTTCTCTTCGGCTTCTTTTGCTCACGTCTTCTCAAAATGGCACCGGTCTCAGAAATCGAACCCTTCTCAAGGCAACTATCCATCCCCCTTCCGCACTCCCTCGACAACAGAATCTATCTCTCTCTCACCGTGAAATCCAAGGCGGTGTTACTTTTCATCACGACAGCGCCTCCGGATGAGAGCTCGACAGCTACGCCGTTGGGATCTTTTGTTTATGCTTTGCCTGACGTGAGTGTCTCACACCTTTAGGTTTTGTTGCTACGATTACGATGGATGGTTGATACTGATGTTCTAAACAGAGATTCAACACAACAAACCCCCTGAGCACACCCCTCTGCACGGTCGAGGCCACGCTGGAGTTCACGACACGCCTGGCAAAGTTGCTTGTCAGAAAGACACAGCTACCGGTGTACGTGGGAAACTCTGTGAGCTTTGCCTCGTGCGGAATGGGCGGAGGGGTGGAAGAGGAGATGGATGCGCTCAAGGGGACTGTGGGGGTCGTCACGGCCGAGCTGGAGAAGCATAGGACAGGAGCGACGACGGATGGGAATGGTGTGCTCAGTGATGGGGTGGAAGGGCTGAATATATCTTCGTGAGTTGGTTCTCGGGGTAGTTCATCACTTGATTGATATCTGGTTGTGGCTCGAGCAGAGGTCATCATCATGTCAGTACCACCTCGGCAGTCGTACGGGGGTTTCCGTGGACCGGAGACAACGCATCTCTGGTACGGCGTCTTTGCAAAACTGGGGCCTATAAGTCACTTGGACCGGCGTAAAAAAAATAAATAAAAAAGAGAGGGAAAAAAGGAACGAGCAACAAGTCGGCGTTGGCTGTGTGTGTAAGTGAAACATGATATCCCACTTCAAGGTCTGGTCAGTCAGACTCGAGGAGGCGGCGGCTTATGAACTAGAATTGGTGGAGAAAGCTGCCCAACAAACATAGCAAAAATAGCAGCACACCCTAGTATGATATCATGAATCAGACGGTGACATCCCTCTCAGGCTATATATCGCAAAATTATTTTACAATCAAGATATCGATTGAATTCACCTTGAAAACAAAAGTGCTTTTTCCAAAGTGCTTTCTTCTTCTCTTGCCCTGAAATCACCATACTTCTATTGCCGCCAGCTTATTTGGTTGGCCAAAAGAGTTACAAATGGGCCCCACTTACCCCTCCAAAGCGGCGGGGCCTTTGCTGCCGCAAGAGACACACAGGCCCATGCGGCGCGCAAAGAGAAGGGGGGAAAGGAGAGAGGAGCAAAAGCTGGTGGGCGAAGAGGAGAGCAGAGCAGAGAGTGAACTCCTCGTCCTTGTGAAACGAAGCAGCACCAAAAAGCACACCCCACCTCTCATCAACCCGATCAACCAGAACAAGTGCCAACAGCAACAGGCCAAATATTTCGAGTAGGATCTGCTTGTTGGAGGAACCAGGTACATACAGCTAACAGCTAACTGTACGAAGTACGTCGGAAATATTTTTAACTATCTAGTTTTCCTTTTTTTGACAGTTCAAATCTACTTGTCCCCCCACCGGCCGCAAAATCCAGCAGCCCATTCGGGTGGCCACAGACGCCTCGTTTCGCTGCTTTCTTTCGGGTTTCTAGCTTCTTTTTTTTTTTTTTTTTTTTTTTTTTTTTCGTGTGACATGCATCGCTACAGTTTTTATTAGCAGCAGGAGCAGCAACAAGAAGGACTTTTAACCTTAGCACATGCGGAGTGCTAATGAGCCACCAGCCCAGCTTCACCCCACTTGCGCCGGGCATCAGAATGCCATCTCCAACCCTCACCAATACCGACCTAGACTCTTGATCAGAAAACAAAAGAAAAGTAAAAACTCCAAGAGGTCCTCACTTGAGACACCACCACCTTATTTCACCCACACAACACATATTCGTCGATCAAGTTGTGACTGTCCTTCAACCAATCCACCCCCGTTCGGGCCTCGCAGCAGCGCTTTTCCCGCCTAATCGAAAACACCATACCTAACAACACCCCGCTGTAAACCAGATTCGCGACGTCGCCCGCCCGCCATGGAGTGGCAACCAAACCAAGAGTCGCTCAAGACTCTCGCGGTCTGTCTTAAGGACTCGCTGAGCGGCTTTAACCCGGCCGCCCAGAAACAGGCAGAGAATGTGAGTTGCGAGGGATCAAAAACCTACCACATTTTGCGCGATCGCCTGAAAGGAAGAAGCTTCGGGGGCTGACAACTGGGAATTGGTCTGCGCAGATGCTCACGCAGGCGAAATCGAGTCCTGATTTTAACAATTATTTGGCCTACATCTTTTCGAGCGGGGCTCCGGCCCCGGGTGTGTCCATGACCCAGCAGGACTGGCACGGCGTCCGGTCTGCGGCTGCCATCATGCTCAAGAACAATGTCAAGAATGGATTCAAGCAGATTCCCGAAGGCAGCATCCAACTCATCAAGCTTGCCGTACCTCTGGGAATCCAGGACAGCAATTCGCAGATTCGCAGCTTGGCAGGAAACATTGCGACCGAGGTGATCCTTCGAGGAGGTCTTTACAGCTGGCCTGAGCTTCTTGAAGAGCTTCTGAAGTTGTTGAGTAACCAAGGGGGCCAGGTATCCAGTGAGGCCCAAGAAGGCGCCATGAATGCCATGGTAAAAATCTGCGAGGATAACTTCAAGCTTCTCGAAAAGGAACACCAGGGACAGAGGCCGCTCAATGTTCTCCTTCCCAAATTTATCGAGGCGACCAAGAGTCCCCTGCCCAAGGTCCGCGCCCAGGCGCTCACAGCTATCAACGTGTTTACGCCCAGGAAATCGCAGGCCATGCTGACCGTCATCGACGATCTTCTGCAACATCTCTTCCATCTGTCCGAAGATCCTTCGACAGATGTTCGCCGCCAAGTTTGCCGCGCATTCGTCCGGTTGGTTGAGACTCGTCCTGACAAGCTTTTACCACACATCCAAGGGCTGGTTGACTACATTATTGCGCAGCAAAAGAGAGACGACGACGAGGAACTGGCGTGCGAAGCTGCTGAGTTCTGGCTTGCCGTTGGCGAGCACGACAACCTCTGGCAGGCTCTGAGCCCCTATATCGGCAAAATTATCCCGGTATTGCTGGAATGTATGGTATACGGGGCTGAGGATATTGCTCTCCTAGGCGGCGCTTCGGATGATGAGGATGAAGAAGACAGAGAACAGGATATCAAGCCACAATTCGCAAAGAAGAATGCCAAGCGCGGCCTCACTGGTGAGGGAGCCGAGGCCAACCAGAATGCAAACGGATTTGAGAAACTGAACAGCATGGACGAGGGCCTGGAGGAAGGCGAGATCGACGAAGAAGACGACGACGAGGGCGACGAGAACCCTGACGAGAAATGGTCCCTCCGCAAGTGCTCAGCAGCAGCACTCGATGTCTTTGCTAATGACTTTGGCGGTCCCGTGTTCACTTCGATACTACCTTATCTGCAAACCAATCTCAAATCCGCCGACTGGCCACAGAGAGAGGCTGCAGTGCTTGCACTTGGTGCTGTCGCCGAAGGCTGCATGGATGTTGTTGTTCCTCACCTTCCGGAGCTCGTCCCGTACCTCATCAGTCTGCTGGAGGATCCAGAGCCGGTCATCCGGACGATAACGTGCTGGACTCTGAGCCGTTACTCTGCTTGGGCTGCCAATCTCCAGGACCCCGCGCAAAAGCAAACCTTTTTCGAGCCTCTTATGGAGGGCATCCTCCGCAAGATGCTGGACAAGAATAAGAAGGTGCAGGAGGCCGCTGCCTCTGCCATGGCACACTTGGAGGAAAAGGCAGGCAAGCACCTTGAACCTTATTGCGGACCCATCATCCAGCAATTTGTCCTGTGCTTTGCCAAGTACAAGGATAAGAACAGATGGGTACTCTACGACTGTGTCCAGACACTAGCCGAACATATAGGTCCTGTCCTGGCCAGGCCTGAGCTCTCAAGCGCACTGATGCCCACCCTTATCGACAGGTGGCGAAAGGTACCAGATCAGTCCAGGGAAATGTTCCCGCTCCTCGAATGTCTGTCTTATGTAGCGATGGCGATGGGCGATGCTTTCACTCCTTATGCGGAGCCGATATTCAACCGATGTGTCAACATCATCCACCAGAACCTGGAGCAGTCGTTGGCCTCCAAAACCAATGTCGAGTATGAGCAACCCGACAAGGACTTCTTGGTCACCAGTCTCGATCTTCTGAGTGCCATCATCCAGGCCCTCGAGGACTCCAAGGCCAGCCAGCTTGCTACTGTACCTTTCTTTGAGCTCTTGACACTCTGTATGGAGGATCCCGCCGATGAGGTGCAGCAGTCCGCGTACGCTCTCGTTGGCGACTGCTCAAGATACGTCTTTGAGAAAATGAGACCCTTCCTGCCAAGGATCTTCAACATCTTGACCAAGAGACTCGACTTGGAGGACATCCTTGACGAGGAGATCGACAGTAGCTTCGCTGTGATCAACAACGCCTGCTGGAGTGCTGGTGAGATCGCGATGCAGTACAAGCAGGAACTGGCGCCATTTGTCCCAGATCTGTTTGAACGATTTGTTCAAATTATTTCCAATCCCGGCGTGCCTCCCGGAGTCAACGAAAACGCGGCTACCGCTCTGGGTCGATTGGGCCTATACCACGCCGATGTCCTGGCTCCTCATGTGTCCAAGTTTGCCCAGGAATTCCTCGAATCTATGGATGAGGTGGATCCGTCAGAGGAGAAGGCCACGGCATTCAAGGGATTCTGCAACGTCGTGGCTCTGAACCCTCAGTCGATTGAGCCTGTGCTCTTGCATTTCTTCTCCTCGATTGCAGCATATCCTGGTCTGAAGGGGACGGAGCATCCCATAAACCAAGATCTGCACGCGACCTTCCAAAACGTATGTGTTCCCCCTTTATTCTTAGATTGCTCATTTAGACTTGCAAGCTAATTTTTTTCTAAACAATAGATCATCAAGCTCTACAGCTCCATCATTCCGGGCTTCACCCAATTCCTCTCCCAGCTGGATCCGCAGGAGCAGGCGGCTCTCAAAGCCACGTACGGCATATAATCTACCAACTGTCGTATGATTTTCCAATATAACTCTGTTACTACAATTTGCGTTTTTGCGCATATCGTCAGGGAAGATCTGGATCGCAGCATAGGTAGTAACTGGCACCTTTTTGCTGGGTCCTTTCCCTCCCCCTTGTTACTTTTACCCGCCAGTTGTCTGTCTATCTATAAAAGGAGGCGATGGCAGGGTTTCGGGTGGGTTTGGCTGAAGTGTGATATCGACCTTTTTACTTTTCTTCTATGGCGAGAAAACATCATTTTTTATAGCTTACATTGCAAAAGAAATTTTAGTGTGGAACCTAGTAGATAGTATTCTGTCCTTTCAATCTTGTTTCATATTTTGTGTTGTGTGTGTGTGTGTGTGTGCTGAGAGGCGAACAAGGCAAAAGAGAGGGAAAGAGATAACGAAATGGATGATGGAAAGAAAAAGAGAATCGATCATACCCCTCTTTTTGTTTTGGCTCTTGTTCAAATCTATGAGGGGGGAAACATGTGCAGGAGAGGGAGGAGAGTAGTCAACCTTTCTGATTGGGTGCCATGGAAGAGTGGGCAACAGTTTTACCGATTACGTTCTTCCTTCTCTCATGTCTCTGCTAATATTACAGCACGGGTGGGTGGATGGATGGATGGATGCAACAGATGAGAAAAAGGGAAGAAGAGACCGTATAACAGGGACAGAAAGAAACCAGTTTTGACGGTATGGCACGGTAGGAAGAAAAGGAAGAGATAAGACCGACTGACTGGGAGGAAGGATGAATGATATTCTCTGACTTGTGACTTGAGGGACGGTGTATATATGATTTTCTTATTGATGGATGTAGTGCTGCGGACAGGAGGAAGGAAAGGAAAGGCAAAGTTGATGGAACCATGGACATAATCTGAATGAGGGCAGAGGAGGAGGACATTAGGTTTGGCTCGAGTATGGCATTTTCAGGGGCAAAAGGGGCTGGTTTTGTTGTTTGTTTTATCTTTCTCCCTTCTCGTGTACCCTACAGAGACGCAAATGACACAAAGTTTTAGATAGGTCATTAGGTAGCATTTAGATAGATATTTTTAGTAGGTAGGTAGATATTAGGTATCAAGCTGGTATAATGTAAATATAGACAGACAACAGTAAACGGAAGTAGATATGGATCATAGACCTCAAAGAATCCGAGTGTTCGGTGTACTGCTTTCACAACTCTCCACGAATCTGCAAAGTGGAACACTTTCTCAGACGCAACAATCTTCTCTCTCTCTCTTCCTTTTTGAGCTATCTATCTACCCTACTTCTACCAAACCTTACCCTACCCTACACCACCTCTCCGCCCAACTTGCTACTCCAACAAAGATGCTATAACGCAATGCTATTCTACCCTGACATGAAAAAATATATAACTCAGAAACAGTTCAGCCCCCCCTTCCTACCGTCGCAAGTCTGTCTGTCTATGCCGACCAAACATTTTCTGCCTCTCCTGTGCCCTGCTTGGCTTGCTATAACGCTTTGTGAAAGGGGGTATGTGATGGGGTATGATGTCGTCGTCGCTCGCTGTGCAATGATGAAAAGAAAAAAAAAAAACCAGACGCCACGCCATGCCATGCCTTTTGCCCCTTATACCGGGACGCATACACCAATCTACTCCAACCATCTTCCCCGTATCCATGCATCTCACCCTGTTTTCCTATGCCATGTACAAATACTCCAAGAGCTCGGTTTCTTTAGCCCAAAGTCCTAAGCCAACTATGACTCCAACACTTTCTTTCTTTTTGCTTCCCTTTCATTCAATTCTTTTCTTTTGCATTGTTTCAATATCCCCTTGAATGGGATCACCAGTCAGCCTGGTCGCCTTCCCAGGCATCGCCCACGTCGGCCCAACCACATCCCCATCTTCTACCCTCGCCCTCGCCACCGGTGCGCAGGTCAGAGGCCTGTTCTCTGCCACTCCGCCAGCAACGTACAGAGTAATCATCGCTGACAGTCACCAGCTTCCCATCAGTCGTCCACGTCAAGGCGCCGACCTCCATCTCATGGCCGCGTACAAGCGGCGTACCCCGGCGCGAGAAAGGTGTGCTGTCCGCCTGCCTGGCGAACAAGTTGCTGGCACTATTCGACCTAGACAAACCGGGCACGAGGGAGGCGCTGCCAGCCGAGCGCAGGCCGGGTCGAGATCCACCGGACGGCGTGGGCAGCATGGCGGTGGATTCGCCCACATAATAAATCTCCTCACCGCCCGAGTCGGACCGCGCCCAGGATTCCTGGAGGTAGCGTTCGTCGGTGGGGAAGAGCACGGCGCATCGGTCGCTGCTGCCTACGGCAAGGAGCTCAGAGCGACCGTCGCGGGCCGGGCGGATAGCGGCTTTGACGTAAAAGCTTGCTGCGTGGAACATAGGGTGACGGAACCCGTATAAAGGACCGAGACCCTCGTGGGAAAGGCCATGGGGATGGTGTCTTCGTCGAGGAGGCTCAGTTCCGGGGAGAGCGGGAGTGAGCTCGGGGCCGTGGCCGAGCATAAGATGGGCTGTGCTATACGCGTAAACGGTATTGTCTTTGGAGACGGCGTACAGGCGGGAGCCGTCGGTGTTGAGGGTCATGGCAGAAATGCCAAAGGGACGCCAGGCGTGGCTGGCTGGTGGTGCGGTATAAGATAGTGGGGTGGCGGTCTTGTGGTGGCGACTGGTGTGCACGGCGCGGATATCCCACAGCTTTACCATTGCGTCGGCTTCGCATGCGCTGAGAAGGAGATGTTCGCGCCCTGTGGGAAGAAACTGCAGAGCTGTCACGGACACTTCGCCGATGCGGCCCGGGACTTCACCCACGCGGGCGACGTCGCTGGAGTTGGCGGCGCTGCTCCGAGATTGGGCTTTGGTCTGGCGTTGGGTGCGGGCATGGGCGTCGTAGATGCTGTTCACCACGCAACCCGGATTGACAGGTTTCGGTAGACCATGCCGCAGACCATCTTCGCGGGCTACAATGTCTTGCACTGGACCACCTCGGCACCGCAGATCCCATATCTGTATGCTACCGTCACGTGCAGAAGTTGCAAGGACGCAGCCCTCCCCACGTCCTGGTTGAAAGCGGACCTGTTTTACAGATGCTGTGTGGCGTCCAAGAACGGCCACCGGAGTCTGCGTTGTCATGTCAACGACTCTTCCGGTCTGATCACCTGAAGCCGTAGCAAGCAGGTGGTCATCTTCAGAGAAGACCAAGTCGATGACCGCATTACCATGAACTTGAAACGATTGATGAATCTTGGAAAACTCGCTGTCTGTGTCAAGCAGTCGTACAAATCCTTCTTCGTCGCCTACTGCGACCATAGTACTTTCTGCAAGTTTGTTAGAGTCGGTCCATACCGTATCTTTGTTTCGGTGTCAACTTACTGTGAAAACTGGTTGCGCAAAAAGGGATAGCCCGGGGTTCTCCCAAGTGGCTTGTTGATACATGGAGATCTTCTGGTCTACTATAAAAATCCGCCGTCTCCGTTCTCCAGTCTTATAATGACCCTGTGGTTAACGGAAGAGTCATACTCGTGGGATGGGGGGCGTATAGCGTACCAGGTACAGGACATCCTCTCTTGATATCACCCGACAATCTCTGTACAAGCTTCCCACCCAACCCTCTTGTGTGGAAGGGTATTACTCTCTTTGGTATCTCTAGCTCTTGGTCTTCCTCTTCATCTTCGAAAACTCCATCATGTACATCAACATCTAGCTGTCTCGAACCCCGAGACTTGATGTGACGAATCGGACTGCTCAAGCCGGGTCTTGCCCCTGAAGTAGGAAGTAGCGCCGGCGAAGTGGCCAGCGGCGAAGGTAGATGGGATGACTGCTTGAGTGGAGTGTTCTCGACAAGCCTACGCCGTTTCGATCCTCGAGGGGTAGACTGAAGATCGGGAAGCTCATCGGGTATTTGCTCCTCTGAAATGGGCTTCAAAGGACTCGACGGAGTCTGGGATCGGTTGCTCAGATCCGTGGCGGTAATTTCCCGGAGTGCCCTCCTGGCAGCGCTTGGTTTCGATGAGACTCGTGATCGGGGAGTGAAAAAGCGTTGAAACTTCCTAGGGGTAATCGACGGATTTCTTCGCTCCTTGCCGAGAGAGGAGGGCGCCCGTGGAGGGGATGATAGCAGACTCTCACCCAACGTTGCCGACCTCTTCGCTTTCGTAGAGGGCGTCTTGTCGGGCATCTTGCTGTATAATCTCTTTCTCTCCGGTGGACACAGCCAGCCAAGACAATTGCAAATATCTGGTTGTGACGATACTTGGCTAATTCGACAGTATATCGACTCGGCTCGACTCTCGACTCTCGACTCTCAATCTTCTCAACAATGGATTTTCAGAATGCGGAGACAAGCACCATTGTGTCCCGGGAACTCTGATCTGGTGTTCGTCCGCAAAAGAGGGAAACCGGGACAAGAGAAGTTGAGGTGAGCGAGCGAGTGGGGGGGGGGAAAGATGGCCGGGTTACAAGCATCTGGCCGGCAGTGTCCTCAGAACGCGCTCCACGGTGTGCAATGACGCCAGAAACGCGCTGGTGCCAGGATGGGTTTAAATGGCTCCAGCCTGCAGAGAGCACTGTGAGCTCCAGTGGACGTGTCGGGCCAATCACGGACACCAATCGCGTCAAACAGCGGGCCCAACCACTGAAAGTATCTGCAGAAAAAGCGGAGACCCACTGACCGTGAACAAACTTGGTGTTCCCTGGGCGGCAAAGAGACCCCAACCCCACTTGACAACGAATTGCTAACAATTTTCAGCTTATCGCTTATCAGACATTGCGGTCTCCTCCAAAAAAATTCGGTCTCTGCAGCGACGACTCCAAAAAAAGCCCGTGGGTCCCTCGTCGTCGACTATCGCAAGTTGTCGCAAAAAGTTTGAATCGGTTTCTGCGTCAAGGACACGCGACGCCATGGCGATTCAAAAGAAGCACGGCAAAGGCCGTCTCGACAAGTGGTACAAGCTCGCCAAGGAGAAGGGATACAGAGCTCGTGCTGCGTTCAAGCTGATTCAGCTCAACAAGAAATATGGTTTCCTCGAAAAGAGCAAAGTCTGCCTCGATCTTTGCGCTGCACCTGGAGTAGGTTTTTTCTTGTCAATTTTCCGATGGTGCTAGGTTGTGGTTCAGATTGATTGCAGTTTTGCTGACAAGAATTGGTTTGTTGCGTTTAGTCATGGTGTCAAGTAGCCGCAGAGACGATGCCAAAGGACAGTCTCATCATTGGTGTTGATTTGTCTCCGATCAAACCGATTCCCAAAGTCATTACCTTCCAGAGCGATATTACGACCGAGAAGTGCAGAGCGACAATCCGTGGCCACTTGAAGACTTGGAAGGCCGACTGTGTGCTCCACGATGGTGCTCCCAATGTCGGTACTGCGTGGGTGCAGGATTCGTTCAACCAGGCCGAGCTGGCGCTTCACTCGCTGAAGCTTGCGACCGAGTTCTTGGTGGAAGGTGGTACCTTTGTCACCAAGGTCTTCCGATCGAAGGATTACAACTCTCTGCTGTGGGTTCTTAAACAGCTGTTCACCAAAGTCGAGGCGACGAAGCCCCCATCCTCCAGAAACGTTTCCGCCGAAATCTTCGTTGTGTGCCGTGGATTCAAGGCCCCGAAAAAGCTCGACCCGCGGTTGCTCGACCCCCGCTCCGTTTTCGAGGATCTTGCCGATCCCACCCCGAACAACGAGGCCAAGGTGTACAACCCCGAAATCAAGAAGAGGAAGAGAGATGGTTACGAGGAAGGTGACTGGACACAGTTCAAGGAGATCCCGGCGAGCGAGTTCATCCAAACCACCGATCCGATTGCCATCTTGGGTCAATACAACAAACTGTCGTTCGACCAATCGAAGAATGGCGACGTGGCGCTGGCTGCCTTGGACAAGTTACCAGAGACAACGGACGAGATCCGCGTGTGCTGCTCTGATCTCAAGGTTCTGGGAAGGAAAGAATTCAAGCTGCTGTTGAAATGGCGTCTGAAGATCCGAGAGATTCTGGGTTTCCCTACCAAGAAGACTGCCAAGGCGGCGCTTGCTGAGGAGGTGGCAGAAGTAGAGCCTATGGACGAGGAGATGAGGATTCAAGAGGAGCTGCAGAAGATTTCAGAAAAAGAGTCCAGCAAGAAGAAGAGGGAAAGGCGACATGCCAACGAAGCCAAGCAAAAGGAGATCTTGCGCATGCAGATGAACATGACGGCGCCCATGGACATCGGTATGGAGCAGGAGGGGCCGAAGGGCGAGGGTGCCATGTTCCGTCTCAAGGGTGTTGATCAAACCGATGCGCTGCGCAGGATAGCCAAGGGCAAGATGGTGGTTATCCCAGAATCAGAAAAGAAGCCAGATTTCGATTCTGGGATAGGATCTGAGTCGGATGATGAGAGTGACGAGGACGGTGACCGGCTTGAACGCGAACTGGACGGCTTGTACGAGCAGTACAGGGAGCGCAAGTCGGATGCCGATGCCAAGTACCGGGCCAAGAAGGCAAGGAAACAACACGACGATGAGGAGTGGGAAGGCGTTTCCGCAGACGAAAACGCAAATAGCGACAGTGACGCCCTCGAAGAGGAGAGCAGTGATGACGACTCTGATATGGAGGATGTCGATGACGCTGGCAAGCCGCTGCTCACAGATCTTGACAACGCTCCCGTAATAGATAACGGTTTGTCCAAGCGGGCGAGGGGTTTCTTTAATCAAGACATCTTCAAGGATCTAGGAGTTCTTGACGGAGAGGAGTCCGAGGATGAGGATGAGGAAATGGCAGATGCACCAGAGCCAGAAGCCGAGGTTGAGGCTGAGGCTGCAGAGGAATCCGACGATGATATTCCCTCGATTGAGCAGCAGAAGAAGATGCGGAAAGAACACGCCGCAGCCAAGAAGAAGGAGAAGGACGCTCGTATTGAGATCGTCAAGAAGAAGGGAGATGTTGTGGATGAGGACGAAGAGTCTGACTGGGAGGAGACAGAGAAGAAAAAGAAGAAGGATAGCGGGCCCAGTAAGTTCGACTCTATCTTGAGACTTGTACGAGTTTCCGCCACTAACTTGAGTGTTCCTTTAGATATCGATATTGTCACCGCAGAAGCTATGACGCTGGCGCATCAGCTGGCTCGTGGTGAGAAGACAGTACATGATGTCATTGATGAAGGCTACAATAAGTACGCCCTCAAGGACCGCGACGGGCTTCCTGACTGGTTCCTTGACGACGAAGGGAGGCACGACAAGCCGCATAAGCCTATCACCAAAGAGGCTGCGGATGCGATCAAGGAGAAGCTGCGTGCGTATAACGCAAGACCTATCAAGAAGGTCGCCGAGGCACGCGCGAGGAAGAAGTTCAAGCAGGCCCAGCGTCTTGAGAAGCTCAAGAAGAAGGCCGACCTGCTGGCCGGTGACGAGGGCTTGTCCGAGAAAGAGAAGGCGTCTAGTATCGCCAAGCTCATCTCGGCGGCATCCAAGAAGAAGAGGAAGGCGCCCGTCAAGGTCGTCAAGGCGGCTGGTGCCAACCGTGCTCTACAGGGCAGACCTAGGGGCGTCAAGGGTAGATATAAGATGGTGGATCCTCGCATGAAGAAGGAGATGAGGGCTCTCAAACGGGTGGCCAAGAAGAAGAAGTAAATAATTCTCTCTCAAGGTGGAGAGGTGTCTTTTTTTCTCTTGTTTTGATATATTTAAGGCATTCAAAAGGGTCCGGATTTGTTCAGTTCTTCTTGGTTCAATACCTATTCAACAATACAGACAAAGGTTTTGGGTCGATCATCTCAATCAGATCAGCACATCTGTGAATAGATACTCTTCTGTCTATTCATGTTGCCTTCTTAGCAAAGTTTTGGCACTCATGGCCCAACACTTGTGTCAATGTGTACAATAGTTGGCAGGCTTTGAGTGAACTTTTTGAGTGAAGTCCATGAGCGGGTCATCCGCAACTCTGGTCCTTGCCTTTTGCACCCAGGCTACCAAGATGTGTGAATAATGGGGACTTAAGGGTGTGATCTTTTCAACTAGACGTCTGGAAATAAACGCTTTACACATGCAAATTTCTACTAGGATGTATTAACGAATTAATACCACGAATACTTACCTAACTTAAATACGTCTACCTTTTTTATATACACCTACAGTGTTTATTTAAATGCGTAGAAGGCCGAGTGGCACGCATGTAGCGGAAAAGATTATGCCTCCCAAAAAGAGTAGTCCCCATTATTCACACAGCGTGGCTACCTAGGTATGTCGCTCTTCCTTCTCTGCAGCAAGCTTGTGCAGTGCTTCTTCTCTCTCGGCCCGCAGCTGGGCAATACGCTCAAAAATCGCGGCTCTCCTGGTTTCCCTGTCGCTATCATCATCGTGGTTGTCATTTGCATACCCATTACCGTCTCCTTCGGGGTTCTCATCTTCTGCTGCGTCGTCCTCCTTCTCCTTTTCCTTCTTGTACACCGACTTAACAAACGTAGTCAGGGGAAACAGAGGTCCCGCAAAGTCCATGTCGTACCAGTAGTTGACAGCCACGCACATGCCTTCGGGGGAGCACGACTGGGACACTTTGTGATACCTGTTTTGTTTTCTCCAACATTAGCCTTTCTCCCGAAGCTTTGGAAACGAGTAAGTAAACTGACCACATGCAAGGCAAATAAAGCATATCCCCCGGCTCGAGGGTAACTCTCATGGGCTCTGCGAGACAAGAATACTCTGTCTCGTTCAGGAACGGTTGGTCTGGATCCCAGGTAGCGAAGGGGACTTTGGGTTCCTCTGTCTCAACCACCAGGTCTAGGCTGCTGGAAGAAGAAGAACGGACATAGTGGGCAGGCTGGAGGTGCTGCTCGTTGATACAGGGGTGACATATCGGCGGGAGGAGAACAAAGTGTTTCTTGCCAGCGATCTGGACGTAGATGTTCTCGTAGTTGTCTTTGTGGAGAGCAGTCACGGAGCGATCGTTGCCGATCCAGAGGTTGATGGCGTCGGGTTGCTTGTCGAGGGCGATCCTCGCGAAAGGGATGGATGGCGGAACATGAGAGAAAAGGGGGAGGTACTCGTTGCGGAGGTTGTCGTTTTGGGTTTGGGCGTAGCGGATTTCTCTTTCTGACGAAGATAGGGACTGGGTGGTGAGGTAGTCGATGAAGGTGGGAAAGGCTTGGTCCTCTTCGTGGGGTTTGGCGAAGACGAGAGATGAAGTGCCGTCGGGAGTAGTATGAAGAGTTGGGGCATCTGCATTTCTGTTTTTTTTTCTCATACAAAATGGTCTTGATATTACTATCGGATCTAGACTATGATAGACAAAGACAAAGACATGGAGACGTACCCCGCTGGCGTAACGGCGACGTTGACCGTTTCTTCACCGAGAACCTCCTTGAGAAACCCCACGTTCCACGTCCGGGTAGCCTGCCAGTTCGCCGCGGCGCCTCTCACCACAAATGGCGTGTTCTTTGCGACATATCTCATGAACTCGAGGGGACTGGGCTCCTCGTGAAGTTCATGGACTGCGGAGCTGTTGAGCTCGTGGTAGTTTTCTATGAGCTCCGCAATCGGATCCTGATTGTCAGTGTCCTCCATTTCTTTCTTTTTTTCTCTTTTTTTTTCTACTTATTGTTGACTCCTCCGTACTATATTTTACGAGAAGTCAAGTGATCTCGGCCAGTCATGCAGTGTCGATGGTGATCTTGATGAAAATGGTGTTTCGCATGCTCCAAAATTTCAAAGCCACTTGTGTGGGACAAAGGAAAAGGGTTGCACTCGCCAAAAGGCACAGTGCGGTTACTACGTCGCAAGCACGGATAAGAAGTCCAAAAGGGAGATCGACGAGAGCTTGGGGGTTTTATTGGGCCAAAAAGCACTATGACGACACACAGCTGAGGGGGAGGCACATAAGGGGACGAATTCAAAGAAGTCAAACAATCCCCCAGTACCATGGGCTTGCTAGAGTGTTTCGTATTCTTATCCCATTTTTTCCTTGATAAAGATTATTGTATTTTTGTATGACTCTCACGAAAGTCCACTTCTTCCTCCGCTCACCTCCGCTCAACTCTTTGGCAACATCCCAGCTCGATCGATGCCGGTTTTCCATCTGTAGAAGTTCGGATTGAATTCCACCTACAATCTCGACCGCCATCGAAACAAGGAAGTAAAAGTGGTGATCGCAGAGGGGTGATCCATAAGCGTTACATTGACTTTTCGATAGATGTGTACACGTATACGTATAGAAAGGTGCTCTCCGGGGAAGAAATGCTTATCGGTTCCCGCCAACACTCATTCGGGAGGTGAAGGATTCACCCACTGCATCGTCGTCTTTCGATCGCGCACACCATAAACGCAGCTTGGGCTTGTACTACATGGTTCCAGCTATTGAGAGGACTGCCACCAATCGCCAGCGATGCATAGGTCAACTTTTCCTCCAGTATTTCCAACATATGAAGCACATCTCTACACACCACCTCATGGTTTTCATCCCAGCCATCTTTGGTGATTTTCAGAGCTGGGGAGGTTCGTAAGGGGTCCTTTAACCTATTTTGGCGGTTGGTCTCCTCAGCCTTTCCCCCTCGGGCCACTCCCATGTGAAAGCAAGCTCTGTGCCACGCCACAAATGGGGGGATCTGAGAAAAGCTCTCTCCAACTGGAGATGACTCCGCTACACTGTGGAGGTGTGGGTGGACAAGAACTCTTCTCAGCTCCATCAATCGGCCGGCTGTTGCTCTCTTGGAACGAAACAAGCAGCTACCTACCTAACTTGTTGTCCACCTGCGAGGTATATACGTACACATATATACATATGTGTGTACAACTGGAATGTTGATCAACATATGCATGTAGGGTCCAAGATTCCAGTCAGATATTTATAAATGTAGACATATTATGTTTTTCATTTTTATTTTTTAAAAAAGAAAAACTTGGCAAGGCCCGCCTGTCGGGTATCCGTCACAGTGTGTTGAGAGAACCACGGAACTGTCCCCTGCCCCCCTGGTGCGCCAAGCCTTTGAGACTTGTGTGTTCTCATCGAATTCTGGGAATTCCCCATTGCGCGATAGCCCATTCACCTCCTCCTTGCAAGCACAGGGTACACTAGGGTCCACATCCCGGCAGCGAACAGAGTTGACAGAATTGTCGTCACAGGCTCCTCCGCAATGCCCAGCTGCAGCAGCGCCAATCACCCCCCCATATCCATTCGCTCTTTGAATTGTCCACCATTTCCCGTCCACTTCCTTGCGCGTGCTGTGTGCCCTTTTCTTCATTTGCGAATCCCAAGTCGAGAAATATTCAGCTTGTGCGACGGCGACAACAGCAGGAATCTGAACTTCATTCCCATCAGACGGAGGGCCGGAGTATTTTCCGCCTTGGCTAGGTATTAATTATTACCTTGGGTATTCCCAGCGTCTGCAGATTGACATATCCCGGCGTCGCATCATCAAATGCCCTGAGCACTTCTTAGCACTGTCAAGCTACGACTACCCTACTCAGCCACACCACACTACACCACACTACCACACCGCGGCGACACCTCAAACTCAATTGACTGTACCGCTAACAAGTGGCGCTCAAAAGCAAAAGAGCCATCTCTACCGCTATTTGTCTCGGCCCAACCACCCAGCAGTCCGTTTTCCCGTTGAAGAGAACCACCGCGCATCCAACGGTCAAGAGAGCTCTTCTTTGTGAATCTGGGGGAGCAATTGTACCGAGCCGGTATTTCCTTCGTAGGGCGGGCAGTCGACCGGTCGACCCACCACCGACGGACACGTCCTCGACCCAGTTTCTTCGTCTTCACCAGAAAAGAAAATCATCAGCTACGGTACCATGCTTCGTCGCTCATAGCATCACGGCCCCTAGTCTCGCAGGTGGTTGTTTTAAGCTTTTACGACCACCAACGAACCCGGATTCTGCGCAACATCCCGGGTACCTCGTCTCTGGGGGGTTGTGAGACGGCGACGGGCTACTAACTTACCCCCTTGATACCTCTGCTGGCAGGGGACTGGGTTCGACGTCGGGTACATCTTCCTCGCGCCGTGCCCCCTCCCATCTCACGAGGAGAGAGGGTTTGGCTCTGTTTTGGCGATTATGATTTGGTACCTCCTCTACCCGCTAAGAGGGTATGTGTTCTTTCTTTCTTTTTTTCTTGGTTTGGAGGTGCTCAATAATAATAGCCTTCGAGATTGTATTGACATGCGGTAGGACGACAGAAGTACCCGTATTAGCCGCAACGCATCCCCTGCGAACAGCATTTTCGCGATATGCAAAGTACACAGCATGCCATGTCAGGACAGTATTAACGATAGCTACGGCTGTCATATTTTTCTTCCTCTACCTCTTACCCTTCCTGTATACCTCCGATGCCACCAATATCACCAGCGGGGTATCTAAGCTCCCCCACCACGTATGGACGGACGCACAGCCCCTCGGCGACGGGGCAATGGTAGAACCGGATGTCATCATGCGCCCAATTTGGATCCACGGGAGCTATATGAAGGCTCTTGAGAGGGATGTCTTACTGGGCGCACTCGATTTGCAGGATGAACTTCTGGGACCTACCACCAATTTCAACCCTCGCCAGCCGACTAATACGCTTGAGCTCCCCGACACAACAACTGATCTGACGCCGCAACAGCGGGACACCTTTCACATCGTGAACGGCTTGACGGACCAGTCCTGGTTCTTCCACTCGCCACTTCAGTACTGGTCAGGGTCCAGAGAGAACATCTTAGCCGACCAGGACATTCTTGCCACTGTCAACGCCGGGAAGACTCAGTCGACTTCCGTCAATGTCACCTTGAGACACTCGATCGTATTCAGCGGCAAGCGTTTTGAAGAAAGACGTCTCGTCGCAGCAGACGCTCTGGTCATCACTTTGATTCACCTCCGAAATTCTCCTGTTGGCAGACAATGGGTCAGAAAGGCGGAGGCACTTGCAGCGGAGCGTGCTGATATGTGGAAAATCATCCCAGCAGATGGGAAAAGCCACTCGAATCAGCTCTACGACTTTCAGTTTCGTCCCCTTTCGTGGACAGACTGGGTTCTCCTCACAATCGCCTACTGCTTCACTCTATTGTACCTCTTGAGCTGCCTAGCAAAGATCCGCGCTGTCAAGTCGAGGCTAGGTCTCATGGTTACTATCCTTGTACAGATTATTGCTTCGATCGGCTCAAGCTTCTCCGTTTGCGCCATCTTTAAAATCGACCTATCTCGGATTCCCTCATACGCCTATCCCCTGGTAGTGCTCGCGATCAGTATGGAAAACTCATTCAGGCTCATCAATGCCGTGATTGTGACGTCTTCGACCATCAGCAACAGTGATAGGATTGGCGAGGCATTTGGGGCCACTGCCCACATTGCGATAGCTAACCGGGTCCAGAACCTTTTGATTCTCTGGGGCCTGTCGCGGATTACATTCCCTGGCGTGGCGGCGTGGTGCGCGTTTGCCGCCATCGCGACTATGTTCGACTTCTTCTATCTATCGACCTTCTTTCTCTCTGTCCTCAGCCTGGACGTTAGACAGAGGGAACTTGTTGAGTTGGAAAAGGCTTCGCTCAAACGCACCAAGTCCGCAGAAAGTACAAGCCAAAAGATGTCATACGTCGACACTTTTCGCCAGTTTCGTCTCGGCGAGACCGCCGTGTCTACCAGGATCGCCGGGACCATTGTCCTGATAGGTTTCGTCCTCATCGCGCAGTCACACTACGCCCCCGAAGGCCGTCGCCACTGGTTGAACCAGATATTCAGTCTGTCATGGAGAAAGGCCGTTAGAGGCGCCCCGAAATCATCACTACTGATCGATATTCATCAGGCTCGGAGTCCAACATCGTGGCTTCGCCTCCAGGACCACGAAACCGCCCGGGAAGTCATCAAGGTCGTGAAACCAACAGCGCATAGCTACGTGGCGCGAGTTTATGATCCCATTGTCTTTGTCTTAAAAGGCTCGGACCGTATTCCCCGCACTCGGGAACCGATGCTGCTGCCGGCCGTTTACGATTTTATTCATCGCGAGATTCCCGGGTTCGTCGTAACGTTGCTGATGGTAGTGGCTGGTATTCTTTTGTTTGCCAACTACTTGCTCAAAGACGAGTATCCGAATGACGGAGGGCCAGAGCATCCTGAAGATGAGCCGTTGATTTCTGTTCGAACACTAAGCAAAGGACACAACTTGGATGTTGCCATGATGGCGGCAGCACCTGGAGGTCAACTCGTCTCGGTCGGGCTCGATCGCTCCATCCAAATATGGAATGTGCTTTCGGGCTCCAAAGCTTCGGTCCTGTGCGATCATGAGGTGCCGCTGGAGAATCCTTTCCCGGTCTTGAACATGGCGATTGATCAGAAATCGAAGTGGCTGGCCTTGGTTTCGTGGCAGAGAGTTTACTTCTGGAGTATTCTGAACCAACAATGGACCGGTACCAAAGATATCGACCTATGCGCGCACAAGCCTGAGGCTGTTTTCTTCAAAAGAAAGCCGGAGAGTGCGCCATCTCTTGTCATTGTGAGAAAGAATGGCACCGGGCTGGAAATACCGCTTGATGGGAGCGAGGCTAAGGAGTTTTCTATCTGCAAAACGCCACTGATATGGGCGGTGCCGTTCGCAGATAAAAGTAAGTAACGAATTTGCGTACGTGTCCTAGCGGTTGCTGACGAGTTTCTAGGCCACCACAGTCATCATCGCTCATCATTCACCTCGATACTTACGGCGTCCCGGAAAAGCTGTATACATCTTGTCAGACAACAGGACAACGAATGGGTGTCTACAGAGGTTGACCTTGGTGAGAGCGAATCAAAGGGGGTCCATTGCGTGCTTCCTCTGCCAAGCTTATCCATGTACTTGATAGGTCGATCCAAATCCGTGGACCTGGTCGACCTTGATACATCTACCATCATCCACACCTTCTCGACCGAGCCCATGAAACCTCGTTCACTGAAACAGATATCACTTACACGATCCCAGCAGTCGTGTCTCACCTCGCTCACATTAGCTTACGTGAGCATGGAGACTGGAGAATTGGTTCTCCAGACCTACCTTCCTGAAGACGAAGATAACCTCCTATGTTCTTACACCCCCGCGGAATTCTCAAGTACTGTTCAGCGAGGGTGGGGACCGTCGAAAGAAATAAAGAGGCATATTGCAAACCCAGGAGTCTGGGAGGCACTAGCCAGCGGGAGCATAATCGGAGTACGGGAAAAGCTCGCACCGACACGGCCTCGGTCAGCATCCTCGGCTTCATCATCATCATCATCATCTGGACCCATCGGGCTTCGAAGGCGAGGCGTAAACCGCACCGATGACCATCCAGATAACGCCACTCGCTGCTGGGAGGCCTGGGTCATCAACCACCCCGAAGCCAACAGCGAGCTCGAGACAAGACAACTCGACATACCCGACGCTGCCGGCGTACCAGACGGAGGTCACCTATTGATCTCGGAAGTAGGGCCCATGGTCAAACTTGGAGCCATGAGCGTGGCGGTTGGTTTTGGAAATGTCGTCAAAGTGATTAGTGCCGGACACGAGTATTTCGATCAAGTCTCGGACGGGCTCGGGGCGGAGTCTCTGCTCAACTTGGGCAGTCGGAGGAAAAAGGCCAATGGACGAGCCAATGGTCACAACCTGCGAAGCGCAGGTTGATGAATATATACATTGAGTTTCTGGGCTGTTTTCAAGGGAAAAAAGTGAGCGGAGGGCGGAAGAGGTTTTTGTAAACTTGCGTGCGCGCTGATAAATGTACCAAGCTATATACCCCTTGTTTGTATCTTAACTGTCTTGGGCTGAGAGGAAATCGACCTTTATACTACTCTTTGCTTGGAATCTGGCCACAGCCTACCGTCGCGTGTTCTTTTGGATCCAGAGTCCCAAGGGGTGTTAGAGGAACTTGGAGGGTGTAGGAAGCTCCTTTCTTGAGGACAGCAAGAGAGATGGAGAGCGTATATGGGCGAATAATAAATAACTGTTAATACCTAGTTCTTTTGCAAATCGTCGGATGTCGACTGTACACAGGTACTATTTCTTTCCGGGGATACAGTCTATACATCACTTTAGGGACAACGGGTGGCTGAGTGACAACGTACAGTAGGTAACCGCTCGGAACCAGACAATGGATTGTATCGGGCTGCATGGCATAATCGGATCTCGAAAAGTCTGGTTAAGTTCTGACGTGATCCTCACCACCGGTGACCGACCGACCGTTTATCATCCTTTCGCATGGGCCGGCCGGTCGGTCACTTTTACACATGGTGATTAAATGATATTTTCCCTAAGCTGACAGCGGGTCACTTCGAAACACATGACATGACAATCTGCTCAGATGATCTCTCTGTGCTAGGTACTATCTATAACTTCTATCTTATATCCCACCCACCTCCCCCTTATCCGACGAAATGAATAGGTAGGTACGGTATCTATCCGACTTAGGGTGGTCTCGTATGCAGTCATTCCACGTGAAGAATACTCTCTCTAGATAACACCAAGCAATATATATTATGCCGACCAGAAAACAAGATACGATGTAGATCCGAAAAACCAAGTCTGTCTATTCGTAGGTGTATGTATTAAAGAAAACAAGGAATGGTAACAACACCCGGGAAGTTGGGGAGAAGGAAGGGCCCTTCCAGAAGACCGCAGTTCCCCCAAACCTCCCTTTCTTGTCCATCCCGAAATACATCCCAGTTTCGTCCTCGCGCGCGTGTGTGTGTGTAAGCAATAAGCAAGAGAAATCTATCCCGTCATCATCAATCATCATCATCATCATCCGTTGTTGTTGGTGTTGGTGTTAATAATTCGTGCCCGACGACCCAACTGTGCTCGTGTCTTGTCGTATTCGTAACTGTTGACCCCATCACCACCGGTGATCACTAATATCGCCATTCCATGTGAGAGCTCCCACTTGCTCCAAAGACAACAGTCCTTCTGCCCTGCCCGGTCGTTGTTGACTTGCCGATAGAGATGGAAGAACGAGGGCTCCAGTCAAGTGTAGATAGATGCCAGGAGTTTCTTCAAGCAGACCTCCTCCCCTGGTGAGCAAAGGTGTGAGGCTGGGTGATAAACATCTTGCAGTCGTCGCAGTACTCTTCTATGTAGATGGTCTGCCAGATGGTGTGGTTGCCGCAGCGGGTCTGAATTAAAGCGGCGGGCTCGCAAAAGGCGGCGAAGGAGTGCGTGGTGTGCTTGCAGATGAAGTTGTGGGCGTAGTAGCGACACATTTTTATTTATGTCTTTCTTCTTGTCTGTATTTATCGAGAGGTGAAGACGCTAAGATGGTGGTAGTGATGGTAAATGTGATTTCTTTGAAAGACTAGTTTGAGTGGGTGAGACTGCGATAGGAAGGTGAAAAAGGGTATAACTCGAGTTTGTGTAAAGAAGATGAGGAAATGTTGATGGGAGATACTAGGCGGTGAGATTGAGGTGAGCAGGTGGGATGGTGGTAGTGATGATCAGTTGACTGTCTTTTATACGGTACGTGACTGGTTTGTGAAGTGGTGGGCGTGTTTATGTCTCAGATGATGCTGATCACTTGGGGATATTGTTTCTATTTATAAAGAAGAATGAATGATATCTTGGTCTTCCATTCAAGAAAAAACAGGAAGGTGTGATACAGGTTATATAGATGTTTGTGTTGAACATGTAGTATGTGATAAGTTAACTGAATAGGAGAAAAGGTTATAAGTGACCCGTTTAGGTAGGTATGTGCCTCTTTTCTCGCCGACTGGTATACCTACCTTTCGAGAATGTGTCGTCGTATGCACAACAATATGGCGGCCCAGGCAGCCACGAATAGTAACAGACACACCAACCGGACTGCTGGGGACATGATGAGGTTAGACCAACCAGCTGAACTCGAGTGGCAAGATGCCGTCTGTTCTGTCCGCCTCGTCCGCGCATGAAGGTATACTGCGTAGGTAGCAAGCTCAAAAGTGTTGTCGATCTTCTAGGGACGAAACTGCAAGAAGAGCCAGCCGCTTGTAGTCTTGCTCCTTTTTTTTTCCCAGTTTCCTTTGCTGACCAACGTTTTCCAGGTTTGCCGGATGGCTTCAGCTCTCGCTCTCAGCTGGCGTTGGTCTTTTTGTTGAAGATCTGCTCCGGGAACTACAGTTCATGGGGATTCGGAACGATCCAATGGAAACACCAATCTAAACGGACCGGAAGCTGACTGGTTCTACCACTATGCCATGCAGAACACCAGAAAGCTGTACGTGTGTCATGCAGTTCAGGGGACGAGTGCAGCCCAGCTAAAGACTGTGAGGGTGCCCAACTTACTTTGTACGAGCCTGGGTTGCCTCGCAGGTGCAGGACCTGAGCCGAGTGTGGCAGATACCTAGGGTATACAGACCGACGTACGCACGCTTGCTTACCTCCCACACAACCGGTTAGCTCCGTCGACAGGAAGAGGCTTTTTGAGGCTGAAAACCTCCAGCAAAGGGCCGATGCGGCTGTCTGAAGACATACCGCCCGCCATCGAAGCCGGACATACGGAAACAACCCGCAAGGCACTGGGCCGCACTGAGCGGGGACACCATGTCTTAGCACGGGACAGGCCGGACGGAGCAGCGGTCGGTCGTTCGGTCAATTCGGCAAGTGTGTACTCGCCCCCGGGCCGCATAATCTACTTTACGACTAGGCTCGGATTATATTTTGGATCATTAACTTTGATGAATGTACCCATCGTATATTGACCGCCGAATAACTTGCTGGTCCGACGTCGGCTCCGGGATCCCATCGCAGCCTTTGATCGGGGTGAATCGATTACTCGGATACTACGGCGCTCGCTGTAGGGCTGCATGCTTCTTGCAAGACGACGCCGTGCAACACGCCGCTGGTGGCGAACAATGGGAGGCCATCCCAATGCCATCTCCATGCTCACCGCCGTGGAATCCGCAACGGGAAACCGTTGAAAAAAAGAAAGAAAAAAAGAAGGAAAAAAAAAGAACAAAATTGAAAGGGCCGTCGGGATGCGTTCGATAGTCGATGGCCTAGATAGGAGCTGAGAGGCTTTTAACGTCGGCCCGGTGGTGTTCGTAGGCACTTCATTTCAAAAGAAGTCGACGAGTGAGCAGATACAACCATTCTCACCGCCAGTTGCTCCGTTTGCTGCTTTCGGCGGGTGCAAAGACGGCAAGTTTTCGCGGCAGCCAGCACCAGCTGCTGAGCTGTCATAGGCAATGAGGTGCACAGGTGAGAGCGGTGGTGAAAGGGGTGGCCGCATATTTGAAGGCCAGGTCTTGGCTTTTCTTTTTTTAATACTTTGTAAGGTGTGTTGTGATGATCTACTACGAATATCGACGGGCAGCGATAGAAAAGCAGGTGGCTGGAAATTTGGGGGTTGCGCTCGAGAGATGGACGAATCTAGGTAATAATCTTCTGTTGTTTGACCATTTGTTCGTGCATCATGGATATTGGAGATTATGATAATTACTTGTACGAATAATTAGTATTCGAAATCTCTGAGAAACAGGACCTGCCTGTGCCGCCGAATGATTTATGTGCAACAGAAGGCGCAACCTGACGAGATATTCGACGAGAAACGTGGTTCCCGAGACACAATGAAAATCGGGAATCCCGCGCTGTGTCTCGGCCAGCGGCTGAAGTAAAGTGGTTTGTCTTCTCGAAATGAAACTCCTGGTTTCACTGTTAAGGGATATACCACACTAAAGTGGTGCCCCTAACAGCTGCGCTAATTGCTTGCCCTGGTGACCCTAACCCTCGAAAAGGTCTCGCGAACAGACTTCACGCTCAGTCTCTCTCTCACTCCTTCCGCTGGGATCTCGTTTGATAGCACTTCGGTACCGATTGATCAGTTTTTCTTGTCTTTCCGTCGTCACAATTTTTTACCTCTTCCAATCTTTGTCTTTCTCCAGCTCTTCAGTCACTCTTTTTTAACACGAAGAATTCTGGTACAACTTACCCTGTACACCACCAGTGCTTTGATTGTCGTTGGCGGCTGCGGCTCCCCGATCGTATCGCTCCCCTGGCCATCACCGAGATTCGAGGAACTCCCATTCAGTTGCAGCACCATCTCTCTCTCTCTCTCTCTCTCTGCAGCCAAAGATTGCAGAATATAGCTGCAGCAGGTCGCATTCAAACGCATGCATCGCGTCTGCTGTCTGCATCTCGCGCGTCTCTTGGGTCCTTGGGCCGCCGCCTCCCTCGACCTTCCTTCTCGTTGACCACTTGCATCCCAGCAATTTGATGAGAGGCGGTGGACAACTCACCTTGCAGCAAACCATCTGCAACTCCAACGTCTTTCATTCGCTTCTCCTTCGAGGATCCCCCGGCCCAGCATCATCGCCTGCCATAACCCTCCGTATGACATAATCTATCCAGAAAGACCTTCTGCTGTCTCCATCGTCGCTCGTTACTATTTTCCTCGTTTTTCTATTTCCCTTCGTTATTTACTTGGTAGTCTGCGCGCTGCGTCATCCCCCAAGGCGAAGGTAGGTAGGTAGCCCGCTCTCCAGCATCACCATCCAAGGCCAGCAAGCCAGCGGCGGATCCACCGCCCTTCGCTCGTTCATGCATGAGACTGGACCCTCGTTGTTACTTTGTGTCCTGCTCTCTGCTACCTTCTCTGCATTCGTTTTTTCTGCACCATCTGCATCTTGCTGCACTTGCATTCACTTCCTCGGATAAGACACATATACAACCCAACCCCCCTTCAACAAACCCCCTGTGCGTTGCGAATCGCGCTTCTGCCCTCTGCCCTCGTCCTCCCTTCTTGGCTAGACTGCCGCCCAGCTGTCCCACACTTTTTTCCGTGGTTCCAGGGTGATATATCTGCTGAGTAGTGCGGGGCCTTGAATGCTTTTGTTGTTTACTTTCACCTCCCTTCACCCTGCATGAGAGCCCCCGTCGCGATTGTCTGCACAGTACCGTAAAACCAACACCTCCGAACTCCTCGTACTTGTTGTCTTTCGCCGACTCCGATTCGACCTTGTCGCCGCGCCGCGAATCGACTCCACCGCCGGTCTCGATTCGGGTCCAGGTCGGCCGTTTGAGGTGACGCTACTACACCTGTCACAACTTCCAGGGGGAGGAGGCTCGCTCCAGCTAGGGGGTGGCTCCACACCTGACACCTCTACCACCCACTGCCACTCTGACTCCAGCCCCAAAAGAGAGCTTCGTTGTTTTGGTTTTACCGTTTCTTGGACGGGGGCTCACCATCGCCAGCTCTGGTTCGTTGGTTTACAAACTTCTTGTGTTCCCTCAAGAAGCGCAGGACCCCTTGTCCAGATTTCGCTGGAAGGTCTCACGCCTTCCTGGGATCCTTTCCGAAAGCAACGCAGCAGCACTAGTAGTAGTCGTTCCCGCTGCCGCAGAATCCAGGGAAAGACGGGGTGCGTCCACCACGAATCACTCCATCGCGGGTAAACAATCAAGTATACAGGACATCACACGCCGTCGCCATGCCCTGTCTCACAAACCGCAAACTCACCACCATCACCACCTCTCAATCCGCGCCTCAACTTTCCTTCAGGCCGTCTTTCTGCTAACGGCCCCCCACCCCCCCTTCCTTGATCTATTCCTCGGGGCTGCTGATTCGCTGTTCGCCTTGTACAAAATTACCTCTTGACGACTGTCTGTTTCTCTGTATCATATTGGTCAGTACTCATCCAATCGAAGGTCTCTTGTGTTTGGCCAAACATTCTGACCCCAACCTTCCAGTCCTGTGTAATTAAAACCACAACACCATTTCTGCTGCCTTGGGCCGTGAGAGTTGGTGGCTCAACGCTCAAATCATTCATCATCATCATCATCATCATCATCATCAACCAGTCTCCATCGCCAACACACTAACACAGACCCTCCACCCCCCGTCACGTTTCAAACGTCATCGACCATCAATGCAACATACGATCGATCTCACCAGTAGTCACTCGTTCAAGTCCTTTGTTTTCGGTCGAAAGTGGGCCCGGTTCGTGGTCGCGGTTGTGGGAGATCGGTGAGACGAGCCAGCCTGCGGCTACTTATCAGTCTCATCAACACCAGCCTTTCCTCATCGACTTCTAATCAAAGCGCACTGAAGGTACTCGTTCTTTGTCGACCTTTTCACTACGCATTCATGGCTTCCTCCGAGGTCGACCAAAAGTTTTTGGGCAAGTGTGCCAAGGCCGTCGAAAACGAGAACCCGCTGCTGGCTTCCGTCCTCTATAAAATTCTTGGGCTCTCCATCAACCTTTCGGGTCAACTGCTCAAAGCCAGGAAACAGCGCCGACCAGATGGAACCCCCACGCCAGCCCAACTGGACTTGTCGTTTCACATCATATGGCTCTCCCGCGAAGGCCTGGTGTTGCTGGAGCAGTATGTGGTCCCAATGACTGGCAACTACGGCGAATTGAAGGTGCTAGCGGCGAAACTACGTGCTTCGTTTTACCACATATTCGTGCTTTTTCACAACACACCACCGGTCTCGACGATGGGCGTCAACACACCCGAAACGCAAAATACATCAACAGTCCCAGGGTTATCACCATCACGAATGGATAAGGGAAAGGGCATCGCAAGAGACGACGACGGGGAGGATGACGCACCGCGATTACGGCAGCGAACTCGCAACGACGGCGGACCTGTAGGGCCTCCTCCAGGATTCGGTTTTGAGTCACCGTCAGCATTTCTCTTGAAACCAGGCGACTATCTTCCAACGGCTCACCAACTCTTTCGAGAAGCCATACAACTAGCCGATCACGAACTGTGGGGCTCTCACTCATTACGACTGTCTATCAAAACCGAGTATGCCGCGTTTCTCTACGATTGCGTTCACGACAGGGAAGGTAGTCGAAGGCTGGCGAAGGAGACCATCTCGGAGGTTTATGATGCTACCGAGGGAATCGACAACGAAATGTTTAACGATGCTTGCGAGTTGGTGACAGTCCTTGGAAAGATGATGAAGCGTGGCCTCGGGTCTAACACAACTCTCCGAAGCAATCAAAAGGCACAAGGGTCAAGCTCTGGGACGCAAGGGACGCCAAGAACCGATCAAGCCGAGGCAAGCGCACCTCCAGGGATGATATGATACTGAGGGCAACGAGGGGAATCGAAAGCTTAACGCCACATCGCAAAAGTCCGAAACCATAACTGCGCGCATATTTTCAGCCCATGTGACACCTCGATTCTTAGAAGCCAGCGAAGCGAAGCGAGCGTTGCAATCTGACCACATTTATATATTCAGTATTTTATACCACTGATTTCTTTGGGGACTTTCTGGCGGGTTCACTTTTATATGCCTAAGTTGTATGTACATATGTGTTTGGGGGGGAGGGAAATGGAGAAGGAAGGTGTTCAAAAACGGGAGTTCTATTTGGTCGTTGCTATCCTTCAGCTTACATGGTAATTGTTCTGGGATCTCTTTTTTTTCTTTTTTTTTTTTCTTCCTTTCTTGGGCTTGTTTGTCTGTATATCTATCTCTATTTCTCGGTCGATGATACCCGAAGCGTCGAGCTACAGGCGACGGTGTCTTTTGTTCTTTCAGTTCAGTTTTAATGTTAATTGAGTTGGCACCAAACGATGCAATATTAAGCGCCAGACAGCCGCTTCTTTGAGACGTGTTTGCAAGATGGGGTTCCCTCCTTCATTTCTACGTTTGGAGCTTGTAAAAGACGAGAAACGGGGTTATCGAAGGCTACGGCCGGGGAGGTTTGGTATATGAATCAAATAGCCTTGACACCGCGGTTGAGTACCTAGGAATACTCTTTTCCCCAACTGTCTACCCGCAGATCTCGTCTTCCATTTCGGTATCTACCTGCCTCACCCCTATTGAATGTCGATGTCCTGGCTGAGGCGTTTGGGCACTTTCAGGGGTCGGGTCAGACAGACATAAGCGAGGTACATATGATGAGAATCGAGCGGGTATCAGTCTGTGAAACTCAGGGACGTATATATATATATATATATATATGTCTAGGTATACTGCTACTTATACAGAGAAATCCACGTATACATACACAGATACCGTAGTTATCTCGCTGTGGTTCATGCTTGGTGTTCCACAGTGTCGGCCTCCAGCCTTTCATATGAGTGAAAGTCCAACCACACTCCTCCCCGTTGCCTCTTGCCTTTTGCCTCTGCGACATTCTTCTTCTTCTTCTTCTTCTTCTTCTTCCCTCCTACCTTCCCACCACAGACCAAACATACCACATGAATCGGGTTTCCTGCACTTTTCAACAACGAATTAGCTTAATTGGCGAACGGCTCAGCTGGACTGAGCGTTCACCTGGTTCTTCCTTTGTTGTTCTTTACAATTCGCTTTCATGGAAGGAGAACCTCTTGGGTTCGAATTTCTTTTTGTTCCACAACTTTTCCTTTTTCTTTTTTTGGTTCTTTACCAGGTAATTGCCGCCCGCCCGTGTTATAGATGCACTTTCAAGAGGTTTAATGCCCGGGATAGGTCCTGGGTAGATTCAGGATGCGGCAAGGTAAGGTAGGTACTATTTTGTATTGGAGAATTACAAGTCTTGTTCTTCCTCCTCCTCCTGCTCGGCATCGTCCCAGTCCTCCACGGTAGGGCGATGGTAACCCCCGTTTTCTTTGCGTCTCTTGTATGCGGGAGATTCTGGCATTCTTTCTTGCCTTCCTTTTCCTTTTCCTCGGTCCCCCTCTTCTCGTTCTTTTCTTTTGCTATTGCTGTTATTGCTACTGCTACTACTGCTACTGGTACTTTTCCGATGGTCAATTTCTTTGCCTTTGCCCTTTTTTTCTCGGTTTCTTACTCGCTCCTCTGGCTGCTGCTGAGGAGGAGGTGGAGTATTATTATGAGTATTATTATGATTGTTATTATTATTATTATTATTATTGGTGGTGTGGTTGGTGCAGTGCTGTCTCCCCCAAGGCCATTTCAAGGGTTGGGTCTCTCTCTCCATGAGCTCTCCCATTCTTCCAGTCACAGCAGATGACACAGAGGAATTGAGGCCTTTGCGGAATTTGATGTCGGATAGATACCCGACGGGTGCGACGTATTTGGGGGGAGGGTTGTGGAGGGAGTCGTACTGGCCGATGGTGATGATGTCGGCTTCGTTGGAGTAGCGAGGGGGGCCGAGGTATCGGTCCATTAGGGAGGGGGGTCTTTGGGTTTGTGACGGCGGTTGTTGAAGGGATGACTGGTGAGAAGAATACTGGTATGATGGCTGGGGGTCACCAATGGGCGGTTGAGGGTGATACGGTGGTGGTGGTGGTGGTGGTGGTGGTGGGTGGGCTGAGTGATGATAGTAAGGCCAGCCGTTGTCGTATTGGGCTTGGAATTGGGCATTTGCGTCTGGGTTGGTTTCATAGGATGCTGTTACAGATGAGTGAGTTGAGTGTACTGTTGATGAATGCAGAGTGGGCAAGGGAAAATACCATCATTCGAGGGGGAGTCAGTATTGCAGCCCGGGCAGTGGCCGTGATCGCAGGGGACCGGATAGCCTTTTCCGTGGCTGGGGAGCTGACCTCCGCAGTACCGATTGCCGCCGTAGTCGTTGAGGTGTCCGCACTGGCAGCATATCCATTTGCTGCTCATTGTATAGATTGTTTAACAAGTGCTGTCGGGATTGGTTTGCTGAAGTTGTTTACTGGTGTCCAGGGGTGTGTAGCGAGGAGGGGAATATGAGAGTATTTTATTTACCAAGAAAGAGCAGGGATGGACCAATGACAGGAACATCAACGACGGCCGAAATGTATGTTTTAATACTCTTTGGACGGTGGCTAGAGGCAGGTTTGATGCTGTGTGTTGCCGAGTCACAATCTAGTCGTCTTGTGCCACGCCGAGAACAGCCGCTGGGGGTGGATGGTGATCCCTTCCAGGAGAAAATCTACCTCGGCTGTCTTGAGTTGCGGCTTTATTGTGATTCATATACTAACAACCTATTCCAGGATTCTCAACACCGGACGTGTGAATATTCCGCTGGAATTCCAACAAAATGGCCAATCCAGTAACAGCCTACGGTATGTTTGAACCAAGCAGGCCCAGAGAAATATCCAAACAGCGATCGACGCACCAATTTCTCAACACTTGCAAACACTCAGGAGACAAGGATGAGGTATATTTCCTCAATTAAAGCGTCATATGACCATCTCCCCTTCAAAGACATCAGCTCTCTACATCGGAGTAATCGGTTGGCTGGATCACAAAAGTCCCCCCGCCACTACTACCACCGAAAAGCGAGAAACACAGCATCAAGCGGCAACCTGCATGATCTCTGAACCACCTAGGGGGCCTTGGGGAAAATATTGACTCTTGTGTGCTCCCCAACACGGGCATATTTCCCTCACACATTCCACCGCATGTGCTCGGTGTTACTCCGTATAAAATCCAGGCCCTATCCTAACCCATCTTACCTGAGTGAAATCTCACTCGATAGTCCCGACAAGCAGAACATGTCTTTCTTCCCTAGAGCCAATATTTCTGAGCCGTCTGATACGTACTACCACCGGGGACCAGACCCCTCGTTTTCCCAAGACCCTTGATGCAAGGATCCTCCGAGTGTACCTACCTAGACGGCCGCTGTTCCGGAGTTTTGGTGTCAACAAAGACAGGTGCGATATCCGCAGTCCGTCCAGCTGTACCAGGAATAGGTGCTGTCCATGCATCTGTGCGAGACAGGACGAGGTAGGTATTGAGGATTGGCGATTCTGTACAGACATCCATTCTGCGTCTTCCCGTGACTTTGTCGGCGATGGGAATTTGGAAGCTAGGCCGTCTTAGCACCGATCGAATCGGTTTTCTTGGTGGTGAATGTCATTCATCGCGAATATGTCCTGATTGCGCCGCTGCGAGACATCTTATTTGGCGGTCAATGCGTGTATGTATGTCTTGCGGTGTAGCAAGGGCAGTTGTCAGGCACGCTGGCAAAGAGAATATTAGGAAGGTATCACAGCCGTCAAGCATCGATTACAGAAACAGCCAACACGGTCCATGATCTTGAGCAATCAATCCAAGGGTTTACAGGAACACAACTTGAACCTCCGTCACGAGTGGCACGCGATGATGGAACGTTGCACACCCGCGCGGGATTTTGGGGGGAAGAAAGTGGCAGCTGTGAAGGTGTAACTCGTCACCATTCCACAAGACCTAGAGATGGGTGTTGTACCTACCTATTCTTTCCGAGAACCCCGAGATTCGGGGGAGTGTTACTGCAACATGAATTTTAGCTTTTCTTGTCTTCCACATGTCGGGCAGAACTAGGTAGACACTACTGTCATGATTGATGTCTGTCATTCGTAGCTCTCCGCGCCAGCTCCTCTCGGGCTCCTCTCGGGCTCCTCTCTCAAAGAAAGTGCTGTTCGGTTTCGTTTTGTTTTTAACACAACTCCCCAGAATCGGATATGCAGCCTAATTTTTGTCGAGCGTGCTAGGTATGGGGGGTTGTCTTTGTAGGTGAGTCTGCCTCTTCGATCTCCGATTACTTTTCCCCCCCGAAAAGTCGAAAACACGGCTGTTACTGCTGTCTGTGATTCTCAATGTCGTTCAAGTCGGAGATATCTCAAGGCGATCGGCCATTGGTGAGATTGCCATGATGAATTTCATCATGGTGTTTCCGGCAAAGCCATTTTTGCCCTGATTTTTGGGGGGGGGGGGGGTGTTTCTTTTCCTTCCATGCTCGCTCGAAGAAATACAGCGCGACCTTACTTCCGGGTTTGGTGTTTCTCCAGGTTCCAGACTCGATGGTATCGAGGAGGTAAATGATTCTCAAAGAAGATAACCTCCCACGTATGCATGAGTGATGACATGGTCACACTTGCGTGTAGTACTCGAAACAAACATGCACCCTCATGACTGCGAATCCTTCCTCAGGTGAAAATATGTCCGACCTGTCATAGGTCTGGAGGCTGTCACGACTGTCAAATAACTCCAGCTCATCCAACGATCTCCAGAAAGCTGAACGACAAGTAAGAGAGCATATCACATGAAAGAAGTAGTCCCGACTTGCGAAACTCCAACTGTCGATAATTACCACTGTCGCATGTTTTAGTTTCTCTATGATGACGTCGGGCCAAAGAGCCGCAGATCGTTACTGGAAGGCTGGGCTGGGCCCCCCCCCCCCGACCAAGCATCTTAACCGAGAACTGTGGTGCCCCATGGTTACAGCGGCTCAGCGGGTTCAGCGGGTTCAAAAACTACCGGTGCCGGCCCAGTGGAATGCCCGCTGCGTGATACCCAACCTTTACCAGCTGACTCATCCCCTCCCTCCGATACGTCCATACGTTGGTACTTTTACCTATAAACCCCACGATTTCCCCAAAAGGGGGTTGGGTTGGGGGGTTGACCGAGTGGTTATCATTCACTCATTGGGTACTTTCGTACTAATTACATCGATAACCGTCCTTTTCTTTCTTATCTCTCCCACTTTTAGACTTTCACAGAAAAGAAAACCCTTAAGAAAAGAGGAAGAAGAACCAAAGATGGATATCGTCGGTACACCCATCGGGGACTTTGCTCCCAACTATGAAACCGCCCTCAGGTTAATCGACTTGGCTCACGCTCAAGACCCTCGACCGTCCAAGAGAGATGAAGAGATCCCGTTCGAGCTGGACTACGCCCAGAAAATGTCGCAATGGCTGTTTAAGCGGAAACCAGATGCCTCTCCCGAGCTGCGACTCGCCTGCCGAGCCCAGCATTTCCGCCGGTACTTTTCTCCCCTTCGTTCCTTTTCCCGAAGAGAACCACTAACATGATGATCACAGATGGGAACTCCCTCGGTCAAGCTACCCCATGACGCGCGCCGGCTACCTCACCTGGCGCGCAAAGCAGAAATCCGTAGCCGCCACTCAGGTCGCCGAGCTTTTGGCGTCTCCCGAGATCCAGCCCCCTTTGTCGGCGGAAGAGATCGGCCGGATATCCGCGCTCGTGCGGAAAGAGAACCTGGCCGAGGACGAGGACACGCAGGCGCTCGAAGACGTTGCCTGTCTTGTCTTTTTGGACGACCAGTTTGACGACTTTGAGAGCAAATCCGAGCTTGATGAGGACAAGATCATTAACATCCTCCGGAAGACGTGGGCCAAGATGAGCGGCCCCGGGCAAGCGTTGGCGCTGCAGATGCACCTGAGTGAAAAGGCCAAGATTTTGATTCAGAAGGCTTTGGTTCCGGAATAGCTTTTCTTCCAAATACGCAGCAAAGTTGTTTCAAGAATCGTTTTATGATACCATTTCTTTCGAAGAATTCTGCTCACCGGAGCTGCCTCCCGTGCTGGTAGCACCGGCCCCAGTTTTTTTCTTTTCTTTTTCTTTTTCTTTCGGTGTGTATTCCGCCGAAGTTTCCCAGATTCTCGGCCGAGATCACCGGACGCTAGTTGTGACCGGGTTCTTTGTTCCCGGTATAAGACCGGCCCGGCTTCTCACTTTTCCCCTTCATTTGCTTCCTCACTTCTCACCCATGCCATACATCTCAACATGATGACATCCGTGAAGATCTCCAAAGCTTCCGAGCAAGATGACACCTCCACCAATCCACCTCCTGCCCCAAACCCCGCCCCTATTCCGAACAAGAAACCCCCCCTAACCTCCCTCATATCCCCCCACGACTTCCACCTCGCGGCCCTATCTTCCTTCCCCCCCAAGACCCTCGCATTCGTCACCTCGGCCGCAACCGACAGCCACACCCACCGCCGCAATTCCACCTACTACTCCCACCTCCATCTCCGCCCTCGCGTCCTAATCAACGTATCCGCCCCCGTTTCCCTTTCCACCACCATCCTTGGCCAACCCGTTTCTTCCCCCATCTTCGCAGCCCCTACCTCCCTAGGAAAAACCGTCCACCCCCTTGGCGAGGTCGAAATAGCAGCCGCCTGTTCCTTTCTCGACATCGCCCAAGTCATCTCCACCTCTGCCTCTTTTTCCTTGTCCGAAATCCTCGAGAATCCCACCGACCATGCCGTGTTTTTTCAGTTATACATGGACCGCCACCGGCCCAACTCTTCTGCTTTGCTACGACTAATTGGGCAGACTCCTCGAATAAAAGGGGTCTGGCTAACCGTCGACGCCCCGGTGATGGGGAAACGGGAGGCAGACGAGCGGGTAGCGATTGATTCCTCCACAGAACAAGAGACCCTTTCCCCCATGAGCGGGACCCGCCACGCGAAAAGCGACGCAAAAGGCGGTGCCTTGGGACGGATCATGGGCGCCTACGTCGACCCTTCTGTTTCTTGGGACGAAGGGATCTCCTTTATGAGGCGGCATCTGCCAAAGGGGGCTCCAGTGGTGCTGAAAGGGATCCAGACGGCCGCGGACGCGATTCGAGCGATGGAGGCGGGGGTGGAAGGGATTGTTATATCCAACCACGGGGGGAGGAGTTTAGACACGTCCACTCCCACGATACTGGTGTTGCTGGAACTGCAGCGGTGCTGTCCGGAGGTCTTTGACAGGATGGAAGTTTTTATTGACGGGGGGATTACGAGGGGGACGGATGTGTTCAAGGCGCTTTGCTTGGGAGCGCGAGCCGTGGGGATTGGACGCGGGGTGTTGTACGGGTTGAATTATGGCCGGGAAGGGGTGAAGAGGTATGTGGAGATCTTGCAGGAGGAGCTGGTGACGACTATGAAGATGTGCGGGGTGAGGAGTCTGGAAGAGTGTCATCCGGGTTTGGTGAATACTCGGGAGGTGGATCACTTGGTGCCGCTGCCCGAGGAGGGGAGGGGAGGGGGGCATCCTTGGGCTAAGTGGCGGAGGGGGGGGAGTAAACTGTGAGCATTCATCCTGATAGGGAGGATGGTATATGTTGGGGGGGTAGATGGGGAGAGAGACAGGTATTCCAAGGTTAGGTAGGTAAGGTATGCGGATGCTTGGGAAGTAATACGTATGGCATGGCTAATTCTATGATTGGTTCGATCTTGAATCAAAGTGTAAGTAGGTATTTTGATTTTTGGTGTACCTGGGTGCGTCTATGTTCTCTTGAGTGTTCATTAATTTCCTCCCCTATCATATACCTAGAAAATAGAACGCTAGTGACCTCCATCTCGTTTTCGAAAAACTTGAATCTTTGCGGTATAAAGTGACATATTTTTGGTCCGTTAGATCGTTTCCTTCCTCCCAGTTGGTCTCGTCCTTCCAGCGAAACCTGATTCCAATGCCTTCGTTTGTGGTGGTAGTGATGCTGATGATGATGCTGATGTTCCTGGCCGTGTCATACATATGTCTTGCTCGCATATGCTGGAGTTCGAGCTGTATGGATATCAAGAGTGTAAGAAATCAGACATGAAGTCAACAATCATAAAACAAAATATACAAGTAGGCGAGAATTCATCCCGCGAGAAAAGTGGTGAAAGACACTGAAGAAAAAAAAAAAAAAAAGAACTCGGGGAAAAAGCTCACGGTGGTCATAATGCTGCTTACAGTTCCGGCAGCAGTACTTTTCCTTTTTGGGACACCCCTCCCTGGTGCAGTATCCGTCCGGATACACGCTCCCGCACCCGCAGCAGGTGAATAACCTCCCCTGGTAGTAGCAGTAGGAAAACGCACAGGGTTTGGTTGTCGCCTTGTTCCTTTTCCTCGACGGAGAAAACCCATCGGCGCAAGGGGGACTGTTCCCTGCTGCTGAAGGACCCCCCAGCGCGGAATCGTTTGGCACAGAAGCAGCAGCACCTCCCTGGGGTGCGTTGGGGCAGTAAACGGGGATCGTGCCTTGGTGGCCGCAGGGGTGGGTTACCGGGTCGAGTACGCACATTTCTTGCTTTGTGAACTGGACTGTAATATTTTGGCGGGGATGGAAGATCACGAACTGTGGTTTTTGGGGGGGGGGGTTTTTTTTATAACTTTTTTTTATATCCGGGAGGAACCTTTCAACAAAACAAAAAAAACAAAAAAAAGAAGGAGAGCGAAGCAAGCAAATATGGCGGTGAGAGGAAGGTGTGTGTGCCGTGCTGTATTGTGTGTGGTTTGGTATAATATGGTGGTGGAAAATGAAACAGAGAAAAAAGTGCAAGATACATGCATGTTGCTTTTTTGTAATGCTGCTGCTGCCGGCTCTCTCTACCTACCTATGGTAGGAAAATGGGCAAATCCCTTTCCTCTCTGAGAACGGGGGGGATGAGATGGCTGGACAGATTTCAGATCTGCTTGGTGTGTTCTCTGCTGCAGCAGTGGGTGGGAGCGATTGCTACTCATTTTCTTGGGAGAAAGAGGGGGATTGGCGTTCAAGAAGTGGAATGGGATTGGTCCAAAATTTCCTTGTTTACCGCTGCAAGTACGGTTAAAACCAGGTTCGATAAAGAGAAAAATGAAACATTTTTTTTCTTCTTCTGTGATTGGAGCGATTGATGAGTCTCGAACAGTTGGAAACATTCCCTCCGAATAGCTTCTTCTGATGGCGGACTTTTGAGTTAGAAAAAAAAAGGGGCGATGGCCGTGCACAAAACAAACAGCAAGGCCGCCTGACTTGGTTGCTACTGGTAGCAAACTCCTTGTCCGAACAGTGCGAGAATCTTTTCCGACACAACCTGGGCCAACCAACGATGCCAATGCCTTCAATGGAGGCATAAACTTTCGTCGCAATGTTGGTAGAGATCTTGCTAATTGTCCAAATACATACAAAAAAGAGAAGGCCGACAACCAGTTAAAACATGAAGCGCATACAGAGGAGGCCACACCTCAATTGCTCTCACCCGACACCCCCCATCACACTCCCAACTCCCTCATCTCCCCATGCCCCCTCTCCGTGGGCAACTCCCCGACATTCTGATACCCCCCATATTGCTGTTGGGCCGGTGGACTGTACATCTGCTGCTGCTGCTGCTGCTGCGGCATAGGAGTCGCCGACATCTCTGAACCCCCCATCTGAGTAGGACTCGCAGCTGACACCGGACTCCCAGTCCCGTGATGGTAACCCTCACTGGGCTTTGCGATACTTCCTCTAGCATCATACCCTCCCGTCGTTGGACTGTTGGGGTAATAAAACCCCTGAGACGACGGTGGAGGCGGCACTTGTTGATGCTGGGCTTTGTTCTTGTGCCTCTGATGGAGGATAAGCCACACGGCAAAGAGAATGAGAGCGATGGCTGCCAGTCCTCCTACGACTCCTCCCACTATTGCGCCGACTGGCAAAGGTTCATCGTCGGTGGATGGCACTGGGGAGGGCGCAGTAGATGAGGTGGAGGCGGCCGAAGAGGTAGAAGAAGACGTGGTAGAGGATGTAGAAGAGGATGAAGAAGTAGTAGATGCGGGGGTTGACGATGAAGAAGAAGAAGAAGAAGAAGCGGAACCGGTGGTTCCAAAGTACACCAAGTTCGTCCCCGAAGCAGCGCCGCAAGCCAAAAAGCTGTACCCGCTGTATAGACTGCCAATGTACTTGTGCGTGATACAAAAAGGGGAAGCTGATTGATCGCTATTGTGACAGGTGTGAGTACATCCGTTCAAGGGAGAGGGACAGGGGGCACTAACCACATCAAAGTCCATCCATCATTAGTGGTAAACAGATTCCTTGTGCTGGAATCGACGCAGGTGGTCCATATGAAACATAAATCAGGGTCGGTCGTGGTGTCGTCACAACAACCCAATAGTGAGTACTTGGCGTTGTCTTTGTAGATGCACCGCTGGGTTTCGGCGCAAGAGAACGGGAACACTTGATATCTGGTCAGAATCGACCTCTGAGAGGGCAAAAAAATTAAAAAACCAAAGGGTGACGAGAAGAGAGGGCGAAAAGGGAAAGAAAAACGCATACTAGGATTCCCACTGATATACCCGCAAGTATTCTCCCCCTTTGCTCTCCGCAGCAAGTATCCCACCTCAACACCACCAGTCTGATAGGCCGGTCTTGCTGTGATAGTGTGAGATACACCTCTGCCGTCGAAAGCCTCGCCGGCAGTGGCCGTCTTCGTAGGCAAAGCAGCCTTCCATCGTTCGTGATCCAAAAGTCGCCGTCTCATCATGTTTGCCGGTCGGTTTTCCCTTCGTCAGCAAGTCTGGAGTTTACCTCACATAAAACCGTCAGATAAACAGTAAGGATGAAAAGACGAAACAACGAACCCCAGCCTCAGCAGCGACAACAGCGCCATCAATCCCCCTTTAAAACCCAGCTCTCACTTCTCTCACGAGCGGGGAAGCACCAAACACCAGGTACCCTCCCTCATATTCTGCCACTCTCTCTTCCCAGGGATTCTTTCCCTTTCGGGGCCACACAGACCAATAGTAGACAGCCGTTATGAGGGCATCGTGCAGCCTATGCAAGGCAGATAACTTATCTGAAAGCCAAACAGGACGTGCCATACCGGGGAGACTGGGCGAGAGCTTTGGCAGTTGCGTGACGTGCGTGCATGGCATTTGCTTTTCAGCTCAGCCAGCTCCGAGTTCGAAAGGTGTGGTGCGTCGTGAAAAGAGTGGTCCAGAACTCAAAGAAAACGCCACCACCCCACCATCACGATCACCGCTCGATACTCCTCCCGCTCGATACTCCCCCCGCATGAACTCTCAGCCTTGTTTTTTATGGATCAAGATCAATGATTCCATCTACTGCGTGCCTCCCCTTCGAACCATGGAGTCCATGGTTCCTTGTACAGAATGCGCTCCCAAACAAGTGTCATAACAGAAACTTCTATCATAGCCTCTTCCAAAAAATTGCAAATACATAACAAAACCGCTGTGCCAAAAAAACAAAAATATCCCAACTCCCTACTCTTTTCCGCTTCACAAGCACGCCATCAACGGAGTGAGTATAACCAAGACGCCATCGCAGCAACAACATCACGGGAACAACAATCCCCTTTCACATTTCTCTCTCTCTCTCTTCCCTCAACTCAAATCCATATCCCACCCCGAAAAATTCCCCGAGTCAAAATCCGCCCCGACCAGATTCGGTAGACCCGAAAAGATCGAGTCCCCATCCAGGTCCAAACCGCCCACGCTCCCACTTGCGCTCGCCAGTCCCCCCAAATCTCCTCCTCCTCCTCCTCCTTGCCCTGCTCCGCCACCGCTTCCCCCCGCACTCCCCAGTCCGCTGAGATCCAACTGTCCTCCCCCGGCATCCAGGCCCGAAGTATCAATCGTGATCCCACCCATTCCATCCACCCCGCCTGAACCACCGGGCATTCCAGAAGCATTGTCCATCGAGCCCGGACCACCTACGCTCCCGACGGCAGCAGCCATCATGGCGCCGGTATCCAGCCCGCCGCCGCCTCCAACCCCTAGCCCGCCTAGGCCGTCGGTTTGGAGGAGTGGTAGCCCCTGTGGTGGAAGCGCCATTTGAGTTTCGACTCGGCGGTAGAGTCTCACTACTGTCTCCGCCATCCCGGGGTCGGTTTTGAGGAGCTTCTTGAATTCGTCCGCTTCATTCTTGAGGGCTTCTCGTAACGTCATCCGACGCTGCTGGCTTGGGGGTGGAGCTGGCGGAGGGGGAGCACCGAATGTCGCAGCTGTTTCTGCCTCTGCGGCCGCCTTCTTCGACGCAGCCATCGCCGCGTCGGTGGTTACGTCTGGCGCGCAGATAATTGCCGTCACGACATCATAAGCTACGCTGCCTTGGCCGGACTCGGTCAGTGACTTCAACTCATCTAGTAAGATCGTGAGGAGATGGCGCGCCCCGAGCATTTTCAGTGCCGCCAACGTCTGACGGTGGGTATATGTCATTGGCATTCCCAACGGTGATTGGTGAGCCCAATTCACCAGACTCTCAACGGTGTGGCGAACGGCAGCGGAGAGACCGCCGTCTGTTGGCCGTGGCGGTTGTGGTTGTGGTGGGAGATGAGGGTGGTGTAGCGGAAGGAGATGGTTGTTGGCGGGATTGCTCGGGGTACCATTGGCGTGCGTGCTGGTCCAAGACTCGAGCTCGTTGTGGTCGGCACCACCTGTTCGACGGGAGAGGGTGATATTCTCCTTGATCGCCTTCAATAGGGGCTCGACATCAAGGGACTTGGGTTCTTGGCGTTGATAGGATCGTAGCGCATGTTCAAGCGGTTTTGCTACGATGTTGAGCACAGCCGTAAACATGGCGGACGCCTCGCTAGAGAAGGATTTCGGTCGGAGGATGATCTGGTGTAGGATCTTCATGATGGCCATTTGACCTCGCGGAGACTCTGCCCAAAGCTGGTTTGAGAGGTAGAGAATGGCAGGAACCAAAGATGGCAAGAGGAAAACTTCTACCAGATCTGTAGCAGTATCAAGTTAGCCACAAGCGACAAATACTTGACTTGATAGAGAAAACTTACACTCGAGGCCGCTCTTCAAGGTTTCCTCATTCATATAACCTGAGCTCATCGCAATGACGATCTGGTTAAAGAGCGTTGGCATCAGGAGGTAAAAGTCCTGGGGCGGACACGAAGCCATCAGCTCGTCCCCGAGACCGCCGGCTTCGGCAAAAAGACCCTGAATCCAGCCGTTGAGATGCGACTTTTCTTGATTATCGAGATCACCTAGTGGTCGACAGAGATGGCCTTTGCCCAACAACTTGCCCACGAAAGAATCCGGCGAGCGAATGCCGAGGTCGGCCGGGGAAAGATTGTAGCGGTACACAAATGCCAGTAACAGCAACAATACCGAGCCAAATTCTTCGTATACCGGTTGGTATTCCCCTTGCTCTTCGTCGTATCCGCCCCAGTTATCAAGCAACTCGCAAAGCGGGTGAATGATCTTTTGCACTGGGTTGAACAGCAGTAATATATCGAGCGACAGAGGTTTACTGGCCAGTTGACTGCACAGCTGTTTAAGTGCCATGGTCTCCTTGTTACGGCAAAGACTGCCAATCACCTGTGCCCCGTTAGTTATTTTCCTTCAACTATAACGACATGTCGAAGAGCAACACACCTCTATTACCGCCTGGGCTGCCGCCCCAACATTCCCATTCATGTTATCCAACTCTCCTATGAGTTTTTGCGTACGTTCCGAGTCCGCCAGACATGACTGGACTAGAACCTCTTTCACGTAACGCCCCTCGGGAGGGAGCGATTGGTAGGTGATTTCCCCTAATAAGCTCTCTGTTGCTGCCCCCGATATTAACCCATGAAGCTGGCACGAAAAGCAAAAGTCTTGTCGTACAGAGTCCTGGAACGACGAGTTGGTGTTTGACGACATGTCGAACATGCCCGAAAGCGTTGGAAACACATTCGTATCCACCTGCCCCAAGGCTTCCGTGATGCAAAGCTCTGGGTTAAAAGCATACATGCCCGAAGACGAAGCAAGTGTGAGAAGAATGAGCGGTACTTTGTTGACGACGAAGGACTTCAACAAGTGACCGGCCTTGGATCCCTCGTTACGAAACACGGCATTCGCCAAGACGTCAAATGATGCCAGGATCAGTTGTACCGCTGTCGTTTGTATGTCGCCTTGATATCGGTTATGTAGATAGGTGAAGAGCGCGACATCGTCGATTAATGGTCGGCCCACGAGCTACACCGTCTTGATTAGCCTTCTGCACATGTATCCATCAAGAAAACCTCGAGAAAACCTACTGCAGCGCTGAGGTAGATATATAGCCCCGCTCGCGTATTGACAATCGGCACCTCCGGCACCTGAAAGTTATCCAGCGACAGCATGCTGTCCACGTAGCTATTCATATCTGGTACCACTGTCACTTCTTTCTTGTCTGCAGAAGACGTAAATGCGGCAAGATGTTGCGCACGAAACAGCTCCAATTGCGCCGCGATATCCGGAGAGATTTGCATATCGGGCGTATCCTGCAGAGCCGAGGGTAAGAATGCCTCCAGAGCTTCAGAAAGCTGCTTGCCGGTAGCTGTCATCATCCAAATGTCAGCATTCCCTTCCACCAAACACAGTCATGTTGTCAACGTACCCTTGGCAGCCGGCTTCCCCAGCGTTTTCAACACCACAGCGCAATCGCTAAACGCCGCCAGAAAACACGCAAACGACTTTCGCGACGTCGCCATCTCATTCTTGGCTTGCTGGCTGTGTATTGCGCCAAACGCGTCTCTCGAAAAAACCGCAGCCGCTTCCGTGAACAGCGCCATCCACTTCACCAGCACCTTGGCCACGTCGACGGCCTCGTTGCCGCTCTTGATCCCCGTGCCGTGGCTCACCGATTGCGCCAACCGCCAAAACAACAGCTGCTCCGCTGCGTACGAGCTGCACCATCGCCGAAGTGGCCTCGTCTTCTTGCGCGCATCACCGCCATTTCCGTTTTGCGGTTGCTGTTGTTGCTGTTGTTGCTGTTGTTGTTGTTGTTGTTGTTGTTGTTGTTGTTGTTGTTGTTGCTGTTCCGTCTGTTCGTCGGGGTGTATCTGGGTATGGGTGGTAGAGTATTTGTAAAGCGCCTTGAGAACGCCGGCGGTATCGACGCGCTTTTGCTTAATCAAGACCTGGAGGTACTGGGGCACGCGCGGGTCGAGGGCGATTCGGTTCGACGCGGTCGGGCGCAAGAGGAGGTCGGCCACGACGGCTCGCGGTAAGGGGCACTTGAGGTGCAAGATGTGAGCGAAGGAGGCGAATTTATCGGTCTCGAGGCGTCGGGCCTCGGCGAGAGACAAGAACCTGGTCCATTGTGCTACGGCAGCTTGCAAGCGATGGCTTGCGACGGCTGCGGTCGTCGTGGTCGTTGTGGTTGTTCGGGGGCGCGGGCCGTCCATGATCGTGGGGGGGGGGGGGGGGGTGTTCAGTAGAGTAGTCACATTGATGGCTGTGAGGTTTGTTGGGGAGGATGAGATGATATCATGGAGCGCGCATTGCCATTGATTGATGTTTTATGTTTGCTTCTTCGGTTGCGCAGTTTTTTTTTTGTCTTTTTTGTTTTTTTGGATAAGTCGTGTTGTTCACAATTCCCTGATGTTACAAATATACAAAAGTAAGTGGAAGTCCCCTAATTAATGAATTTACTGAATGGTTCGGAAGCTGGGAATAAGAGTTCAAAGAAGTTCAACGAGCGGCGCGCGGTTGCGTGCCGTCCGTTGCGCGGTTGGGGAAGTGGGGGGTGACAAGGGGGGGCTTTGTGGGCCTTGGAGATCCCCCAGCTCGGAGCTTTTACAACCTGGAAGGGTGAAGGTGAAGGGTGCTAAAGACCCACACAAGCTTCGATTCACTTCTTGACCTCGAATTGAGGATTCTGTTGGGAGCAGCACCATCAACAGGAGACATGGAAGATAGGGACTGCTCTTGGAAAAATTCAATTCGAGGAAAAACTGCTCACAGAAGATATAGTCCCAAATACCATTGTCTCTCTTCATCCCAGACCTTCTCTATTTTTGGAACAACACAAACAAACCACCATCCCCTTGCCACTTGGTGCCCATGCTACATTCACTCATCTAGATACCGTATGCCATCCCTAGCCATGCAATATATCCCCAGTCAGCCTATATGAACTAACTCCTCTAAGCATCCATACCATCGAGCTCAATCATCTTCACCACCAGCTTGATGATATCGCTCTTCTCCTTCTCCAGATCCATCGCCGGGTTCTCCACCTTGGCCTCGATCAACTGATCAATCACTCCCCTCAGTCTTGACACCAGCACACCAATTCTTGCCCAGCCTCTGAGCCTCAGCCATCCGTCCACCACGAGTCCTCTGCCTTGCGTATCCAGCTCGATAGCTCCCGAGAAGAGCAGCAATGTATATGCGTTGAAGGCTGTTGGTTCATGTTAGCAACTGTTCGTATCGTCAAGAGAAGGAATATGACAGAAATAGAAACTTACGAGTCAGATCTCTCACGAAAATCTTGCTGGTCGAAATCATACTGAAATACGACACAAAGCTTGCATTGCCCGAGAATCCTTGGCTGTCAAACAAGGTACTGCTGGGGTGGATAAATACCCGCCCGCTCTCCTGCGCAAAGTACTTGATCGTCTTGGCCTCCGGGTCGAGCTCCACGGCACCGCCCATAGACGCCGCGAACTTCTTGTCGGGATACTGAATCCGGCAGATTTGCGGCGAGAACGCCGATGCAGTGAGCGCCCTCAGGAGCGTCATGGACTGTGTCTGCACGGAAGAAGCAGAAGGATTGTAGTAACGCGGTATTATGCCCATCTCGGACAGCGCCGAGTAATACTGCGTTCTGCTTGACGCGATATCCGACAGTGTCGGGTACGACAAAAAGTTCTCCTGGCAGAACTGCCGGACCCGATGTTGCGGGACGCGGTCTGACATCATGGCGTCCCATTCCTGATAAGCGCGGAGGTCGGTGAGAAGATCACCATCGCCTCTGGCAAAGCGCATCTTTGCTTGTTTGGCTTCCTCTCGCTTGTCAGGGGGCGACAAAAAGGGGCTCTTGGTGCTCAGAATCGCGGCAATGGTGACGCAGTCGTCTAGACACCCAAAGATAGCCCCGTACACCATGAGCTTGCCACAGCGCAAGTCTGCCGGAATCATAGACAGCTGCTGACCCAAAGCCGTCAACTCCTCGCCGTCGAGCGCGCCCATGCGGCGGAGCATGGTGATAGCTGCCTCGACAGCCGTCACCTCAGGAGGCGTAGGCGCTCGAGACAGAAAGTGTCCAATATCCCGAACACCCATGGCCCTGACGGCAAGACAGAGCTGCTCCAGTGGAACACGACGGATCTCGGGATCAGGCCGCTCCGCCATCTGGAATTCGAGATTGCGCGTGTACAGCTTGTAGCACTTGCCTGCTTGAACACGACCAGCACGACCCCGACGCTGCTTGCAAGCAGCCCGAGAGGCCCACGTCTCCTCCAGCTTGCGCATGTTGTTTTGCGGATCAAAGGATGTCTCCTTGACACGGCCGCTGTCGATAACGGCCACGATATCATCAATGGTAATGGACGTCTCGGCGACATTGGTCGCAACGACCACCTTCCTCTTCCCATGTGGCGGGGGCGCAAAGACCTTCTTTTGCTCCCTGGTTTCCAACGAGGCATGAAGAGGCAGTACGTGAAGACTGCTAATCGACCGCAGGGCATTGCACGCGCGGTTGATCTCTGCCACGCCGGGCAAGAAGATGAGAATACCACCCGTCTTCTTTGAGCTCTCGAGATCTTCGTCAATCGCACATACCGTATCCGCCAATAGGTCGTAGTTGATGCGACTACCAAGTTTCTGAATAACCTTGTTGATAGGGTCCGTGTCTTGCTCGGAGGCCTTGGTCGAGGGCCCGTCATCATAATAATTGTTCCTTCCACCCGTGAACCCTGTCATCCGAATTACGTCGTCGAGGTAGTAGTCCGTAACAGGATACGTGCGGCCAGCAATCTCCACCATGCCGACCGACACGCCCTTCTTGTCGACGGTGAAGTAATCCCGGAACGAACTTGCGTCAAGAGTGGCACTCATGAGTACAAGCTTCAGATCTCGCCGCTTGTAGAGAACATCACGGACGATGCTCAGCAGGAAATCAGTATCAAGACTGCGCTCGTGGACTTCATCAATCACAATGTGACTAACGTCGGCCAGCGAAGCGACCACATCCTCGACACGCCCTCCCGATGTTTGCAACCGTCTGAGCAGCACACCAGTTGTTACAAAGGTAATCTTGGTGTCCTGGCTAGTCTTGTGCTCACCACGAATAGAGTAGCCAACTTCCTGCCCAACCGTGGAACATCTCTCCTCGGCCACACGATCAGCCAGGCCAAGCGCTGAGATACGGCGTGGCTGAGTGACAATGATGTTTGCCCCATTTCCGAGGCCTTTGCTGTAAAGATCATCCAGGATAAACTGCACAGACTGCGTAGACTTTCCGGAACCGGTCTCTCCGGAAATAATGGTGACCTGGTTCGCCAACACCGTGTCGACGACATCCTCGCGAACTAGCCAAGCGGGCAGCTTCTGCCGCTGGGAAACCATTTTCTTGTAGTTGGGAGCCTCGATCCGAGCTTGCCATTGCTGCTTGTTCTGTGCGCTCGGCGTCCAGTTGATAGGCTTAGGATACCGCTGCCGTCTCTTGCTTGACCTGACTGCCGCCTTCGGTCCCTCCGAAGCAGCCGATGCGACGGCCGCTACATCCCGGAGAGCACCCGGCCTCTCGATAATCTCGTTGATGTGCTCTTGCACCCAGGTTACAATGTAGTAAATCTTGGCGTCTTCGCCTTGTAACGACTCCCGCGCATACGCCAGCGCCTTCTTGATAACACTCAGCTTGATGTAAGCCGGAAGTGCCGCCTCAATAGCCAGGATAACCTGCATGGGATACCGCGGCGACTTGCGGAACTGCAAATACGTCTCCACGTCCTTTTGCGGTCCGTTTACCACCCCCTCGATCCGGATCTGGCACACATCGGGCGAGCTGCTCGAGTAATGATCCCCGAAACTGGCCTCCAGCACAGCCATCTCCTCCTCCCAGCACTCCTCCGGATCCCTCCAAGTATCAGCCTCTTCATCTAAGGGCGTAGCCGCACCCCCTGAACCGCTAGCCAGGAGCAAGTTCTGCAGCGCTTCCGCCGCCTTGCCCTCGTCACCGCCGCTGGCATCAAAGATCTTGCGACACAGATCAATCGAGTACCCCGATTGCGCGAGCCTCTTGATCGCGCCCTCCCTCCTCAGATCCGTAGCCGCCCGCGTGACTCCCGCACTGTACTTCTCCGGCAGCGCCCACCTCGGCAAGTCATCCTCAGGTATATGCACGAGCAACCACTCCAGCGTTTCCTCGCGGTCCTTGCACTCCTCCACCGCCTCCTCCACATGGCTCTGCCTGAATCCCAAGTCCTTCAACTCCTTCACGATCTTCTGCTTCTGTTCCTTCGCCAGCACAACCCCATGCGGATTCCAAACCGTCTCCCGTCTCAAGATCTCCTCGAGCGCCGTCCTTGTCTTATTCCCCATCTCAATCTTCGGCACCGTCGCCCAACCCCTCATCAGTAAGCTCGACCCCCCTCCCCCCCCTCCCCCACCACCACCACCTCCTCCCCCTGGTCCTCCCCGGAGCGGAATCCCCCCTGGCCCCGCATCCGCCACAGCTTTTTCCCTCTGCGCCTGAATCTGCGCCCTCTTCTTTTCAGCAGCAGCCTTCGCCTCCTCTCTTTCTCTCTGCGCTTGGAACGGATCAGCTTCATACATCCATCCCTTCCCCTCTTTCACGTCCACCTTTTTGAGCGCTTCAAACTCCTTCCAGTAACCCCTGTAATCCGGCGGCAGCGTCATGTGCAAATTCTTCATGCTGCAAACCCTAAACAGCGCGTACGTAGCCGCAAAGTGCTTGGCCTCCAGGGCGGTGGGTTTATACGCCAGATGCACATGCGAAGGCGGCAGTTTGAAGGGGGGCAGCTTGGTCACTTCCTGCGTCTTTGGGTTCTTCGCACTCAAAGAAACAAGTACAGAAAACCCTTCTTTGGTTTTCCGCGTGTCGTAGTCCGGGCGGTCCCATTTTTGCCGCTGGCAGTGCTCTGATAACAAGTTGACGGGAAGCTTACCGGTCCAGGAGGCGCCGCCGATGATTTGCTTGACGGTGGGTTTCGGGGGGCCACCGCCGTCGTCTAAGGTTTCTGTGTTTGATGGCCCTCCGGGTTTATTAGAACCGCCGCCGCGTTTCTTGGGGTCCTTGTCGGAGTTGGTGAATACGATAAAGTCATCTTCTTTCTTGGGTGGTGGTGGTGGTGGTGCTTTTTTCGTATCTTTCTTTCCGGACTTTGCTGTTGTTGATGCTGCTGGTGTAGGTGCAGGAGCTGGTGTTTTGCCTTTTTTCGCCATTTTAAAATGGGTTTGCTATCGATTTTATGTATTATCACGAGAATAACGATATCTCCGTGGCGCCGTGGTGACTTTTGCTTATTTTTGCTTCTTCTTGATTTGCTCAAAAAAAAAAAAAAAAAAAAAAAACCCCCCCAAGGTTCGGCTTTCCTTCCGTAGGTTAGTTGTGGAGTAGAGAGAGGAAATGTAACTGAGTGTATTCAAGTCGTGATAAAGGACCCCCAGACTGAGCTCGAAAATGAGAATGCGCAACTATCCATGGCAGTGAGGGGTTTCTCTCAGGTACAAATCAAATGTGCAAGGCTCGAGGTTGAGAACCGAGCCAGAAAGGTTTGGAAAAGGTCAGAAATGAAAATCTAAAATGTGAGAGTTCGTTGGAATGACTCTCCTGGTTCGAGTCCTGAGGTTCACAAGGCACAGGCAGATTTCTCTTGGCAGGAGGTGAAAAAATGATTGGTCGCACAGCCAATGAGCAGCGAGCAGATGCTGATTAAGAGTTCGTAGTTATGCGTACAATGAGGTTTTATGCAGGGACCGGGGCATATCTACCGTTGGAGAGGCTCAAGCACATGCAAGCGCCTTGAACCATTATCATCTGGTCCATGGGCCATTCGGAGCGGCTAGGTAAGGCAAGGTAACATACAACATACCATCTGACAGACCTCAAGGCTCAACAAGATTCAATACCGAGTTCCATGAACAGGAAGTTATATTTCGAGCAAGAGCTATCACCAAGAAAACGGTCCTCCCGCTGTGCTCTGTTGCGCCGTATTGTGTTGCTGCGATAAACAAGCTGCAAGTAAGCAATAACCCTCCGTGACAGCAACAACTTGCTTGCGTTCCCTATGATGATTGTCGCAATAAAACCACAAGTATCCTGCCCATTCCGTCCAGTTTCTCACTGCAAAACAAATTCCTCCGAACTCCGTAACGCGCAAAGACCCGATAACACAAGAAGAAACAAAGAAAACCCCGAAGAATCTCCAGAAGACAGCAGTGCGAATCTTCGAGCCACCGTTGTCAATGTCTCCATCCTCTCTCTGTTGCCCTGCGCAGCAGTAGATCTAGTAGAAACATCACCACTACTCCAGATCACTCCCCTCCTCACCCGCGCTGCCCTCGTCCTCGTCCTTCTCATCTTCCTCCTCCTCCTCCTCTTCTTCTTGCTCCTCTACCTCCTCTTCCTCCTCCTCAGCCTTGGCAGGTCTGCCCCGGCGTCCGGTAGCAGCTGGGCCTCCCTTCTTCGGCTTCGTGGCCTTGGACGCCGCCTTCGCCGGTCTGCCCCGTTTTCCCGCAGCCTTGGGTACGTCCCCGTTGGCAGCCAAAGCATCAATCACCGCCTCCTCGTTCTCCGCGATGCGCTTCGAGACTCTGCTTCCCGCCGTCTTGGGGGGCGCAGCCTTCTTAGGAGTAGTAGAAGACTTCTTGACACCGCTTCCAGGGGGGCGCCCGCGGGGGCGACCAGTGGGCTCCTTCTTGGCCTTGCGCTCCGACTCGGGCTTGGGAGGGCGCCCGCGGCCGCGCTTGACAGGTGCGTCATCAGTATTTGCCATCTTTGCGAGAGAAAAAGAGTCTGTTGATTGGGTGTGTTCTGTTGTTCTTTCGTCTAGAAAGTGGTGGTGGTTGTAGTTGATAGTCAAGAATGTGACAGGGGGAAGAGAGAGACGCGACAAAGTTGACGCGTTTTCTTTCGAGTTGGCGTTTAATTCCGATAAAAAAGGAGACGAAGAGGGGAAATGAAGATACCTGGTATCCAAACAAGTCTCGCGCAGCAATTGACGTCTGAAAAAAAATGTTGCAAAATATCACAACAAAAAATTTCAATTGAACTCTTAAAGTGGGATGTAAAAGAAGAAGAGGAAGTGAAAAGGGGATAAATATTCAGAGAGAGTTGGTTGTAAAGTAGCTGTGGCCCGGGCTTGATCAGCCAGGTGGTGGTGTCCCGGTCCATAGTGCCGCCTCCCCTTTTGGACCACCCGACCTAACAAAAAAATCTATTTAATTTAAAGCATCAAAAAGAAAAATCCAAGAAATTTTCTGTGCTTATTTCACCACTATTAGAATCATTCTCAATTTTATTTATATTTAATTTGTGGTGGGCGGATTTTTTGTTTAATTTATGTTTTTGCGTGCATTTATTTTCGGTGCAGCTGGTTCCCGGCAGAAACGAACAGCTGGGCACACCAGCACTGCTCAATGTTGGTCCATTCCAACAACGGTCAACCACAGCGTTTGTCTCTCGGTTATTAATTATAAAAGAATCAGAAATGGGTAGATGAAATGCTAGAATTATATGTCAAATACAGCCTGTACCGTAATGATTAATATTTTCAAAGTAGAACATTTCGGCTGTTGATATCCTATCCTGCACTGATGCTAGACGCCAGACCGCCTAAATAAAGATATTCAGTCATAGAGTCACTGTTACGCAAGATCTACCATACTCAAACGCCAATGCTTGTTCGTGTCTCTTGTTATCCAACCGTCAAGTAACGCAAGCAGGGCATTATTCGTCTCAAATTTCCAGCCATATGATACAGTGTTGTTTTTCCTGCGGGGAAAAAAAAGAAACGGACCAAAAAACGCGTTCGCCGTGTTCCAACTTTTGTTTCCTTGTGAGATCTCACAGCAGTCCGAAACCCGACTCCCATATTTCCAGTTTATAAACAGTTGTTCCCTGTCCACCGAAATTCCCGAGCACCCTCATAACTGCAGAAAAGCGCCATCATCTTACACGTTCGTCATCCATCCCTCCCCTTCTCGCTCTTTCTAAAAAACCGAGGCCCAAATGGATGTGCAAAAGGCACACACTTATTTGGCCTTGCCGCTGGCGCTAGACTTGACGCGCTTGGCAACAGGGCGGTTGATGTGGTGGCTGGGGATCCAGGCCTCATCGTACTCCTTGCCGTCGGCACCGGTGCTCGTGGCGCCAGCAGACTCAGAGCCGGAAAGGGGCTCGATCTCGACAGTCTTCTTGACCTTCTTGCCACCGACCTTGCCAGTGGCGGGACGACGAGCAGCGGCCTGGGGGAAAAGAGCCTCGATCCAGGTCTTGTAGACGAAGTAGAGAGTAGCGCCGAAAAGACCGCTGAGGAATAGGTAGAGGAAGATGCTACAGGTCACGTATTAGTGCTATGCTCAATTGAATATCTGGACAGGTAGAGCGCATACATTTGAGGGTCAAAGATGCTGGTAGGAGCCTCGACAATGGTGGCGGGACCGGAGTGGGCGAGAACCTGGTAGACGTGGCTTGAGGCGGCGTGGGTGATGACGGCCGTAAGGTCGAGAACAATGTCCTGGGGGTTCATGTCCAAGACAAAGTTGAAGGGAACCAGGTGCTTCCCGCCAGCGGGGATAGAAGACTCAATCTTGACGGCGGTCAAGTTGCGGATGATGCCAGCGTACTCGGGGGCACCCTCGGGAAGGGGCTGGGTGGTCTTGAGGGCACCGCCCACGTACATCACGTCAATGGGTGTGTCTTCATTATTGGTGATCTCAATCAGGGCCTTGGTGATGCGGCCGTTGACAAGCTTCACGCCAAAGATGTCGGACTCGGGGAAGGTGGTCTCGATGTCAGCCTTGAGCTCGGCCTTGGTGTCAACGGTAGCAACGTTCTCGGCGTCGAACTGTTTTCTCAGCGGTTAGCGGCCGGTTGCGGAACGGGTAGATGGTGTCTGAATTGACTCGGCTTTCCATCGTTTGAGTGTTGTGGTAGAACTCCAGAACCGACAAGATGCGGGATGGTGTAAACAGCTCAAACTTACATCATCAACGTGGGCGAAAACACCTGTCGCGCGAAGGGCGAGCAGGGCCAAACAAGACCACTTGAAGTTGACCATTGTGAAAGTTTACCGAGCCGGATAATTGGGACCAGGGGAAAGATAGAAAGAGGAGGACTTGGAGAGAAATAAAAGAAAATAGAAGTTAAGAATTGGGATTTCGGTTCCAAGTTCCAAGTTCCCAGGAGAAAGCTCGGAGCAAAAAGGGGACAACAGAACAGCTGCTTGCAAGTTGATCACGTAAAAAGTGATGTGTGCAATCTGGCCTTCAAGTGGCTAGCGTCACAGGTAAGTAGCTGGCCCAAGCGCTGCTATTACCAAGAGCTGGAGCAGAGCTGTACTGTACCTACGTATGTGGTCCGTGCCGAAGCTCTCTCTCTCTTCCAGGTTTGTTCTCCAATTATTCACTTTTCGAGGGTATTAAATATAGGGGTGTACTTCGTATCAGTCACACGCTCGGCTATGTACATATCTCTATTCGTATTCGTATCAGGGGCAGATATCGTGAATCGATAAATCGGGGACAATGATCGACTTGGCGCACTCACGAGAAGCCCAGCCAAGGGAAGATGGTGGCACTTGCATTTATGGGTTACATAAATAATGGCGGAGTCGAATTCACATGGTAGGAAACCGTCATGTCTTTGAAGATGTTTGATTTTAACTCCAAACCGAGAAGATTTGGAGTTCATGGCTGAGGTACAGCTATCCACTATACTCCAACAGTCCACGAGCAAGAAGTGACATCAACCTAGAGAGTATCTAAGCTGCTACAGATGCATTAGACGAGTAGGGGGCCTAAATGATTCTTTCTTTGTTTTTTTATTTTTTTTTTGTTTTTTGGCACTCCGTCTTCTTTCCTCAATCAAAAGGAAAAGTAGAAATCATGAGTCAAAGCAGCAGCATTTCTATTCGTAGAATGTGCTCCCAGTCCTGAAAGCGAGAAATGTTAGCTTCATGTTGTCGACGGAATGTGAGGCACATGTATAGATATGGATGTAAAGGAGCTACCTAGGCAAAGACCACTGTATGTTCATCTCAGTTGCACACTGTATCAAAAGCACACATGTCCGTATCCTCATTTGGTACCTTATGTATCCAGAGTAAGTAGGTAAGTACCTTAAATATACAGGCATCTCAAGAGCTCGGTAAGGTGCCTACCCGAAGATATGCATCTAGGAAGCACATCCTTTGATTCAGCCCGAAAAACAGCCAGCCCCCTGGAGTCGAAGGTTATACCCTATAGGCATCCAGCCTACCATTTGACGCTCCCTGTTGCTTATAAGACATACACATACGCCTCTTCCCTTGGGCAAGACTGATATCCAACCTGTGTTCCACAGCATCCGTTACACGAGCCATCACCGGGGGTAAACAAGGGCACCCAGCACCTTCTGTTTCACTCCCTGACACCCCTCTCAACTCTTCCAGCTTCTTTTTTTGGCCCATGCTATTTCGTGACACTCGTTTAATATAATGCCCATGCCGCGCTGCTAAAACCTCGTTTCTCTTTTCAATCTTGACATCATTGTCGAAACACCGTGTCTTGAAAGGAAGACGTCATGTCAACATAACCATGAGAAGAAGCCGCCCAAACAATGCCGTCCTTCATGCCTGAGCCAACAAATGCAGAACCAAAAAGAAATGGCCTCGATGGGAAGGCCTAGGGGTCAAGGGACAAAATGAAGGGAAGAAGAAAAATAAGAGAAATAAGAAGAAAAAAAAGGCGAGGACCAGACTCAGTTCTCCTCGCGTTTGATATGTGGTTTCCCTCGCCGACCATGACTACCGCTGCCCGGTGGCGCAACTAATGTTGGCGAGGTCAACGAGACCCCTCTTGGCCCGACCATCCTATTCTATCTCGTCAGTGAGTTTGTTCCAATGCTTTCTTCCTGGTGGGGAAAGATATCGATGACAAGGGCGAAACTTGGTGCAGAAGGGAAGGGAAGGGAAGGGAAGGGAAGGGAAGATGTCTTGGCCACTCCCGAGACACCTGTGTGTGTAGTTGGGTATAGGTAAGGTATGCGCAGTACGATTGTCTGTGTATGGGTACTTACCAATCCTGCATAGCCAACCACTCACTCCATGCCGCCTCGGCAGCAGCGATTTCCTTCTCGGTAGCATTTTGCAGCGGTTTGAGGAATGGTATCGTCTCGTCCACGCCCATGTCGTACGCCGCCTTCACGTCCAACCAGCTGTTGCTCTTGGTAGCGAATAGAAAGTTCCTACGCTCCTGCTCATGGAAGTGTCCGATCCCCCTTTGCCAGTCATCCCCGAAGAACCCGTGCAATACGGCCGGAAAATCAAATCCAGTGGCCACCAAGCGACGAATGTACGGCAGCAGCGAGATGTGAGAAGGAAAGGCTTGGCCTATGAGCACACTGCTTCCTGCCGACCTGCCGGCAACTGGTGTTCCGAATCCTCCCGCGCTCAACCCTCCTCCTCCTCCCCCAGCAGACCCACTACCCGAAGGGGAGTTGGCTCGGGAAGACAGCACTGGGTTTTGGCTTTTCTGAAATGGTAGCTGGATGTTGACAAAGGCGGCGAGGGCTTGAATTGGGCCTTCGTACTGGGCATGGTCGAGGAAGTATCGAACGCAGGACTGGAAGTAGGGATGCCAGTCGAAGATGTCGAATTGGGCATCCGCAAAGGGCTGGACGGAAGGATGGTTAATCTCGGCTGATCGGCTACAAGTTGAGACTCGATGATGAGAGTAAAAGCCTTGAGCGGGCCGTGAAGAGGAGGAGGGAAACCAAGATACCTGTTCCCCTTGGAAGTTGAAATCACCCGGCCGGGGCATCGCCATGGTCGATTCGATACAGGAGTGATGTCAAGAAGCAGCCAGGAGGCTGGACGAGGCGCTGCTTCGTGTTGCTGACAGGCGCCTGGCTCTCCTATGCGGTAGAGCGGAGACTGGCGCTATTTGCTGAGTTGTTGGCGCAATGACAGACGAGAAGCCGACGTTCCAGAACCGGAGAGATCCAAGACTCCGGAGTCCAAACGTGTCTGATAACACAATTGATTGTGTTCAACCCAGTTTGGAGCGCCGGTTCCTCCTACCCAACCGAGCCTCTCCTATGGGCTGTAAGATCAGATAAGTACTACCGGTTCAAGCTGCTCGCATATACCTGCAGCATCAGAGATATGTATGTATGTACTATGTGTGGCACTGTGGCAGCAGCCGCAACAGCTAGCACGGGTCGGTTCGGCTGGGGACGTTGATTAGGCAAGGCGTGCGCTACGTCTGGAAATAGGCATTGTCATGAAAGATGGGCGTCCAGGTACCGGTAGATCTGAAGATGATGGGGGGGCGGTAACTGCAGGAGGGCGCTTGGGAACGAACCTTTTTATAGCCGCCCGCGCTTGACCCAACCTTGGGACGACATGCATGTGCTTTTCCGGAAGAAAAAAAAAGGGGGGGGGGGAAAAAGAAGAAAAAAAGAATTGTGCCTGTGAACAATAACCTCTGCAAAGCAACATCAACAACAGCCCTGATGAGCAGGGTAGAGGCCAAGACACCACCCAGACGACAAGGCGAGGATTCCGCTGCAGCTGAATCATACTACCTACCTAGCTCCCGGAAGGGCATGGCATGGGCTCATGGTCCCTGGGCGTTGCTGCTTCTGTGGGGAAGATTATCAAAGGTGTGAGCAATACACTGGATACCAGGTGTTTGTACGAGAATCTTGGATGTTAGTAGGTTGAGAGAGTTGGACAGTTGGACGTTCCCCAGTCCTGCCAGACCTTCCCATGGTCTGGGGTAGGGAGCACAGTCGGTTCCGAGAGAAGTCGATGTTCACAACAGAAAGCGATGGGCTTTGCCAATGTGATGATCTACGTATCAATGTCCTGGGTTTCATCCGAGGGGAGCTCTATGGAAGACGTAATTTCAGATAAACAGGGCCCGATGGTCGGGGAAAGTCTGCATCACAGTCCATCACGACCCAGAAAGATGGTGCTTGTAATTACCTAACTTGGCAGCAGCAACGAGGTAAGTCATATCGGGCAAGGTATTGGACAAGACGGCACTCGGCCGCGGCAAGGTGTGGTGGGAACCGAGACGGTCAAGCTGATTGAGATACTGGCCGGGTCTGTCCGGTCTGGTGAAAGGCATTGAAACTGATTGAATGCCCCGAAGTGTGGTGTATTCGTAAGCGGACCCAGAAGCTAGCACCGCAGTGGTGCAGCAGCCAGGCAAGTGCTGTGCATTAAGATGCGGACACTCCATCGCGTGGTGGAGAGGGTGAGCCGTGGGATGGGGTCTCGGTCGAGCTTGGATGCTTGGGGGGGGAGGGAATGAGAATTCCATGAGGCGCATCAAGGGTCCTGGTCAGGTTCTGGGGGGGGTTGCCGGTCCGGGATCTGGCCGCGAATCAAGATCCAGTATGGGGCTCCCGCGAATCCGCAGAGGGCAGCTCGGCAGGGGCGTCAGGGATGTTGTGGGAGGGGCTGTCTGGATGCCACGAAATGGCTGAGAGGGAAGGGCTGGGCACGCCCCGAGTCTCTGGGCCACTGTAACCCCACTAAGACCAACCCAGTAGCGTTTCCAGGTTTGCGGGCTGGTCAGCGTCAAGTACAGTCGGGTGCATGTACATTACGGTGGTGGTGGGATGGGAGCGGGCGGATTGGTACTCCCACCTACTTCCATTCCAGTGCCGAGGCGGCGAGAATACCGGTATGAGATAATCTTGTTTGAAGAAATGCTGCACAGAACCTTTCGGCAGACCTTGGACCCTGGAGAATTAATTGTTGGCTATTCCTGAAGAACAGAAGAGGGACCTAGTTTGAAAGTCTTGTCACCCCACCGCATAGCTCAGCAGCAGGTCTTTTTTTGTTGGTGTGTACCCCACCATTCGGGCTCAGGACCATGCACGTAACACGCCACATTCTAGCTCACTCACGTCGGTTAGAGGAGGTGTCAAAGGAGCAACCCAGGACGTTTAAACATGACCTCAAAGTGCCATATCGGAATCGATACGTCATCTGACTCGGGGGAGAGAAATCTCATGCGATGAAAAATTCAGTCTCTGATCCCAATGCTTTTCCATCTGATGGGACAAAATCCGAGAATCGAACTCGCAAGCAGATACCGTTTTCAGAAGATTTCGGACTGGACGGTGGCATCGACCGAGCGGGAGATTTTCTGCCCGTCCACTGTCTCCGGAGTTATTACGGACCATGGACACTCTCTTGATGTATATGGTATGTAATAATGGGGTAGGATTCTGTTCAGATGTTCAAAAGATTGCCAACAACACCGCTTTTCTGTCCTGGCAACATTGGATACTATTGACCGGGCTATCATCCAGCTGGAACAGTGAGACATGAGGGTAAAAGAGGTTGGGTGTGTTGTTCAATTCAGCCCGCAACCCCAGACACCCCAGACAAACATCGAGTGCAAGGGTTTGCGGTAAGGCAGGCTGGGCAATACAAGAGGTAGAGGTAGTGCGCTTGTGCGCTTGTGAGAGGGCGTGGCCGTGATACCAGAGACGTCTGCAGGGACCGAAGAAATGTGCATGTCCGAGTACGGGCCGCGGTACTACGCAACGCGGCAGCAAAGCTGTCAAAGCCTCTGGAACTCCCTTCTGGAGACCTGCAGATATGAGTTACAGAGCACGCACGTTTTCCTGCGGGGGAGATGCCCTGGGATGGTGACCGTGCTCCAGCCTCAAAGAGTTGCTTCAGATTAGGTACAGTACCTCCCTTACCTTCTGGAGCACAGCCATTTGTTAACCTTGGAAACAACGGTATTAGAAGTGATGGACTACCTGCCTAGACCAGCGACTCGGCAAACTCCGGAGAAAGGAACATGAACCGAATGTAACCCCTTCGGCCTTTCAGCTAAACAGGCCCCTTTTGCTGCTGAACAATCCACTTCACGTTGAGGCTTGGAGGAAAGATTGGTGAAAGAATTGTCGTTGACTCCATTTAGCCAAGAAAGCGGACGAAATGTATCACTGTAGGTATGTACACTGTATCTAGTGGATGTGAGGGACTGTATGTCCATCAGGATCCGACCCACTTGAACGGGCAAGGGTAATGATACCAGCCTTCGATCAGGATAGCAAAAGAGCCTGTTGTGTATATAGGATGAGCACGATCCCGCTTGTCTTTTGCTGTGTAAAGATTGCCCTGAAATTCAAAAGAAGATCACGGATTTGTGCAACCAAAGATGGACTCTGCGTGGTTCCAAGTGCCTGAACCGGTGTGACGGAAGGGCGTTCAAAATATTTTCATGTCGTGCTTCCTCAACGGACTAGGAACAATTCCGACATGCATGGCACGAACCACAACCTACGGCCTATATGCCAATAGTATTATTCCGGACCTGGTATAGGGTAGTGGTGATGTCAACAAGAGGAATATCAACACCGTTATCGTTGGTAAGAAGCAAGAAGAAACAGATGTTCGCTCCGAAGGCCATCGGCGGGCGTACAAACTTGTCACCGAGAGGATGTCCGGTTTCTGTCTTTTTTTTTTTCGCATGCCGCACAGATTCTTGGGTTGCAGCCGCTTGGGTGCGATTTGAGGCTCATATCGTCGGAAAATGATAGCGAGGTCTGCCTATAACAAAAAACTGCCGTTTTGCTTAATGGTTCTCTGTGGAGATGGACAACCGTGAGAAGTGGTTGATCTGTTGTCGGCGGCAGCCAGCAAGAGGATCATCCCACCAAGCCTCAACGGGTTAGAAAAGTAGATCATAACCTGGATCGCGGGACGTAGGTGCGCAATTAATGGTATGGTGGTTTCGGCTTCAGCTACCGATGCTCCGGGAGTTGAAAGCTGAAAGCCGCGATTTGTTGTCATTGTCGGTATCTGCTACACTGAACAAAGAGAGGACACCTAAGACGGTAAACCGGCAATGCCAGGAAACCTGGAATGAAGAGGGAAAAGAAGACAGAATACTTCGTAGCCAGCAAGAATTTTGATAATTCCATTCTCTTGCCACTTTTTTTTGCTCTACCTAGGTAACAAATGATTTCCCCTAGGTCATGGTAGCATGCGGTGAACGGAGAAGGCAAGTGACAATGACGGTGACTGATTGCACTGCGCGCTCTGGTTGGTCCATGACAGATCATCCCATCAAATCGAAGTTGCTTCTTCTCCTTCTCCTTCCCTTCCCCAACGCAACTTGCTTTGAGCAGTATTGAATCCCAGGCTTCCTTCCACTCATCATCTGCTCTGTAATTGACTGGTGCGCTGCCTGATGAATGGAAAAGTTCTTAGGTAACCAAATTATTAGGTGCTTCACTTCAATTTTCATATTTTGGACCGCTCAATCTGGATCTGTGTGCCGGAGTTGCATCTCCCCCGCCTCACAAGCTGAGGTGGAAGTCATCCTGTTCCCAGACTCCCAACCAACTACGTATCGGAACGTCTCATAATTTCCGCCAAAACCTGTAGAGCTCGTGTGCACACGTACACACGTACACACGTGTATGACTTCGCAGTTTATTCGTCAATTTCCGACCACTTTTGTCCTGTCAACTCTCCCACACTGCCACTAAGAATACATCTTGGATAGCGAGTTCCTACCACCAAAGAACCAATCACAGTTCCACGGACATTTTCCCGCCGCCACATATCTCAGCTAGTATACCATGTGCTATAGGCGACGCCATCTCGAGTTCCCAACTAACCCGAACTCTTTGTCTCGTTCAGCCCATGTCTCAAACATACCGTTGACATGTTCCACCGCCACCTCCCACTGCCTCGTACCTAATTAAATTTGGGCAGGACGAATGATCAAGACCCTCCACTGACAGGTACCGAAACACCGCGATCCCCAGACTTCGGCTGAATTTCTACGATCATACCAGACCCAGCGACGTTGATACATGATCGGATGGACGTCATAGTTGCCGACATCAGACACATCTGGAGGCTGGAGTGTAGCTGCCCACACCCTTCTCAAGCATCTCACACACACATCCTTCATGGCTCATCGGCTTGATATCTTATTCTGCAGAAGTTTGAGCAAGGGTGGGGGTGCTAACTATGGAGATTGTGTGATTCCGGGTCCTTGTCCGATGGGAATCCTGCCATGGTGGTTGTCGTCGAAATATGCTTGGCGATATATGTATGGGCCATGCATGAGGTCGGCGAAGATGGGGGTTTCGGGGAAGGAAGCATGACAGGAGACCTCGTGCCGACGCGTTTTGACTCGCCAGAAGTCCCGAACGAAAGGGTCCAACTCTTGTCGAGCAGCTGCAAGTCTAATCGGTGAGACCTTCAGCCCACCGTGTTTCGTACCCCTTTTGGATATTTGAGGCGCACGTCATGTCTTTTGCTGCAGAAAAGGCGGGCAACCCCGACCCCAACCGCGGCTCGTGGTCCGGTGCCTTCCCGTCGGAGCCCGGACATCGACACGGGACGCAAGTCTATCACCTGCAGTTATCCGTCCTCAGACAGGGGCCATCCCAGATTGTCGGTATACCGATCAGTGACTGGGCTCATTTGTATCAGAGATCGTTCGCTTTTGACAGGTTCAACATCCCGCAACAACAACTTCCAAGAACCCCCTTTTTCTTTCCCTTTTTCTTTCCCTTGGTCGCACCCGGGGAGGTCAGGCCCTTCTCCTTAGCCACCGTTTCTGGAGTTGAGACACGGGTTTGCGAAATTCATCCACATCACGATGTCTACTGCCTACATGAACAGGGTGTGCACCGTCCGATGGAGGGTGGGATGGAGGGACATACCGTCCTGTGTGCGTCCCAGAGCTTGCAGTTCTCGTGGACTAGGTAGGTTTGTCCCAAGGCTTGTAAAATAGAACTTCACTTGTTAGGGGTTGCCTCAAGGGTCCAAGGACAATATCTCGAAGCTCCAGGTGGTGTAACCACATCCCCCGGTTTACACGTACATCTTTCTTGATCTGCACCTAAATACCCTGCATGGTCCTCCACGAGCAGTGCGCCTGGGAGCTTTCAGGGCCAATCGTTTCCATGACCTTGCAGCACAGCTGCTGCTCGACTCTGGGTCGCCCCCCCCCCCCCTGGGCTTCACTTTGCTCCCCCTCCAAACCTTGACTTGACACCTCGAACCCGATCATCGCAAACCTTTTGTTTACGGGGATCGCGAAAACAAGCCTATTTTCATCTTTATGAACTCCTTTACATTTATGATGGGTCCGGAACTTCGAAACCACGCTAAAAGCTCCACTAGTTGATGTCATTCAGATGTCATCCGGCCCTCAGCGGATTCACGATAACCGAATTTGGAAGTTTAGCATCCGACGGCATCAGGAACGGTATTTTTCTCGATCGATCGTTCAGGGACTCATTTTTGTGGGATCAGGATCGGGCCTGATGGTACAGTACAGCCGTACGGCCTATAGGAATGGCCAGCTAGCCCTTCAAGAACTGGAAAGTTTCATTAGGTATGTGGTTTGCGGAGGTCCTGTTCTTCCGCCTGTTGCCTCTACCCCTTTTCTTCTTGTTTTCGCAGTTTCCGACTTTGGTTGATGATATCCTCACAGTTGTTGTAAAGCCACGCTGTCATCCTAACCTGCCGGACCCAATAAGGTATTAGGGAGTAAACTATCACTTGGTTGCTGCCCCCAGAGTAACTGGATAAAACTACCTATCTTCAATGGTGATGATGACAGAAGAGGCAAGCAGCTTGAGAATCCCCTAGAGATCCATTGTAATCACCATCATGAAAACCTCCAGCATATCAAGTTCTCAGACAACTTTCTTGAAACATGACCGTCCGCATCTCTTGTCCTGGAAACTTCAGAAAAAATAACCATCTCCCCATCTACTTCCTACCCATCTTCGTAACCCTTGTCGCCTTGATAGGTACTTAGCCTTCTGTACTTTATATATCCTGCTACTCTTGGAATCCCAGTGTCATTCATTCGTCATTCCCCGCTCCAACTCCCCAACGTAAACTGCGAGTTACACATATTCGTCAACTCCCAGTCCTCCGCGCCCATGGTGGTTTGTATATCCGAATCTTCTCCGCAAAGCCCCGCGGCGAACATGATGGGGATGAAATGGTCGTCTGTAGCGTGCGCGTCCCGGTAGCGCGGGTGCTTCATCAGACTCACCACCCTTTCCCTGAGAAAACTGCCGCCTGTTCTCTCCGGCTGGGACTTGATTTTTTTGCTACTGCCGTGATAAACGTCTTGGTCCTTTTTCACAGAGCGGGTGTGCCCCGGACACAAAGCGTCGAGGACTTCTTGGCGGAATTCCAAAGCCCAGGGCTCGGGGGGAGTGGGCTGGGCGAAGTTGTCTCGGTATTGGATCATGGGGCCGAAGACGTTGCGGTAGAGATTGTGGACGGCGCCACCGGAGGCGATGAAGAGGGTTTTGTACTTGTCAAAGTCCGCGCGGAGGGGGCGGAGGGCGCGGCCCACGGAGATGTGGAAATAGGGGTCGTAGCAGGCGTTGGACGACAGAATGGTGGAGGGGGGGCAGGTGGACGGGTCGGGAAACATGCGTATGAGAATGAGGTAGACGTCGTGGATGTAGTTGTAGGTTGGGTCTTGGTGGGAAGAAATACCCGCTGCGGAGAGGAGGGTTTGGAGTTTGGGAACGAAAGGGAGGTCGGGACGGAGGGGGTAGGGTTTGTATTTCTCGGGGGAGACGAAGGCTACGGGGGATTTAGAGGGGGTAGGGTTGGAGGAGAGGAGGATGGTGGAGGGGAGGGTGGTGGACCAGTGGGCTCCCTGGTTTTTTTTTTTTTTTTTTTCTCTTGTTAGTTCTATTGACTTGGTGAGGGGGGTGGTCGGTGGGAGGGAAAGAGGGGAGAGTGGGAGAGGCAGAAAGGAGAAAAGGGGAAAGGTAAGACGAACCATGATAACCACATGTTCAACACCATTTGCCAGAGCCTCGTCGCCGCACTTCTTCCAGTAGGTTGCCGAGGCGCTCTCTTCGCCTAACATCATGGTTGAGCCGTGGGAGAAGAAGTGGACGGGCGACAGCTTCTTTTTGGGTCGTCCCCTGCGTATTGGTGCCGCTGGGGTGCTGTTGCCCTGTTGGTTGACAACAGTGGAAGGCATCTTGGGGGCTGTCTGCTGGTCGTTTTGGTTCTTGTTAAGATTATGAGGGTTCAGCGAGGCCATATCGTCTCTCTAAAGTCTTGATACCAGTTGGTTTATGAGAGGAACAGGCAGGTCGATGTCTCTGTCCAGACCGCCGGTAGCGAAACCGTCCGGAGATTCGCCAAGGCGAGCTCCGAGATTCGGTGGTTCGTGTCTCGGGGCGGTGCGTACACATGTCCATGCTGCACTGGTTTTGTTTGATTGGTCGGCACTAGTTGTCTGTGTTGTTGCTTCTTTACCATATCAAGATAGTAAGTACCTTGGGCAGTGTCTGTTCAACGAGCAAGACCGTTTATGATATGAATCTCTTCTCGTCTGTCGACTTGCCCCTGAACAGCGATGGTTAGAGTTCTCTTCACGTTTTTTTCCCAGATTCATCGTGATGTACCTATGTCGAGTGCTTGTATGTAAACGAGCAGAATATACGCATCGCCTGACCTCTCTTCTTGCCTACGGTCTACATCTATAGTGCTTCCGTTGCCTTCAACATCACACACCATACCCATCTCACAGGCTTGACCTCTGCGTTCGATGATAAGAGATGTCGCATAATCACAGCAGACACAACCATGGTCCGCCGATGCACCATAGCACATACCGTGTCAGACAAGCCCATGAAGTGGGTATGAGGCTCGACACTATACGTGACATGATGGATTGGAGGACCATGGTCACGCTTGCTGTGACCATGCGACGACACCCCTTGTCATCGAACCAGATTCCCAGTGTACCTGGTAGGTAGTCAGTCGAAGCCTACCTACCCAGATACTGCAACTCTATCCTCTCAGCAACTTCAGCCCCATTTTACCCAGAAAGTAACCCGTAAAACCTAACACGGGCAGCACCACCGACGCCACGATGCCCGCGCCCACAAAGAGTCCAGACTCGAAGTAGTCCACGGGCTGTTTTATCTTCTTCTGCCCCTTCGAGACCAGCGGCTGCGTTGCCAGCCTCCTGACCTTGTCCGCTTGCTCTGATATTGCCTTGTCATCACCATCATCATCTTTACCATGTGCTGTTGCTGTAACCCCTGGCTGGCCAGTCCCCCTCTTCAACACGAGATCCATCAGTGCTTCTGCCTCTTTAAACGACTCGGGCATTTGTTGTGGTGTATACTCAGCGGCGTGACTAGCCGGGACCGAGAGCATATGCGTGTGATACCGATGTAGCGGCGCTGGTGTATCGCACAAGGTCAAGCTATCCAGGGGAGCCGCCGGACCAAGGAGTAATTCCAAGGGGATCTGGTTGACAGCGATCACATGACGGCAGCGGATGTGTTGCATATAATACTCCGTAGCACCTGCGTCCGTAGAGAATATGTAGGCGGCCAGTCTCACCGGATCGTAGGGTTTTTTATCACCACCCTCGCCGCCCTTGATGCCAAAGACAGCGTCGACCAGGCTGGTGAAGGGGAGTACGAGGATGCAAGGAAGGGTGATTTTTTTGGTCAACAGAGGTGAAATACCTTTCATACGTACTGGTATAGGACTTTAGACATTTGTTAGCTGGGCATCGTATCAACTACCCACCTACCTATCCTATGGGGAAAACAAAGAGAAGGAGTAGTGGAAACTTACATGAACTTTAAATCATATGCATCTGTGATCTCTACCACCGAGTAAGGATCTTTCTCTTTGTCACCCCGGGGTTCAATCCTTTTCACTTTCCTATTCTCAATCTTGAATGCATCCGCTAGGTCTTTCCTCTTGTTTAAATAACGCTGCCCCCAAGAATCCCTTACGGTATCGTTTGTCGCTAGACCGGGAGAAAGAGAAGACGTCGCCAGTGCCTCTTGTTTCAAACACGCCTGGATAAACTGCTCCTTCACGGACTCGTGGACCATGACCAAATCCGGGGCGTACGGAGAAGTCCCTCCAAACGCAAACCGAGCGCGCACGATTTCGGCGGCGGCATTGTCGATGTCGGCGGATTTGTCTACATACGCTAGAACTCGGGCGTCGGTAGAGGACGCGATTAGGTTAATGACCTCTCCGTAACAGCGAATTGATTTTTCCTTATAATTTTCTGTTTGATCGATGATGCTCATGAGCCCCTCCCCGCACTCTGAGCTAAGTCTCTCGAGGGTTTCCTCAGGGCACAGACTGGGGTAGACGGCGTCTTTCGCCAAGGCTTCTGTGAAGAGACGCTCAAGAGCAACGTCGAGATGTTGGGAGGGCGTGTGACAGAGCTGTTCACATTACTTGGTGAGCACCAATGACCCTTTTCTGGGGGAGAACGCACGTGAAAGAGCTCACTACTCACCTCTAGATACACAGAATTTCCGGCGGCTAGGCAGGCTGCCACGGCACATGTAATGCTATACAGTCTCGTGTGGAAGGTTGGACAGACAGCCGCCAGTCCCACCCCGATCCTGTTCTTGTCGAGCCCCTTTTCCAGGAAATGCAGAACGGCCTGGGTAGCAAAGAAGTGTTCTATCTGGGCTTCAGCAGGGGATACAAGACGATGACGAAGACCGCAATCCCTCGATATCATCGAGTCTTTCACCAGGGCCTCGCACAATACGTCCGCTTCCTTGGTCAAGGCCTGGTGAAGGTTCTCCAGTTGTTGCCGTCGGTACGGGATGGTGTTCATGCGGCCGCCGATTGCGAGATCAAAGAAGCCATGTGATGCTATCCATCTTGCCGCATCTACCGTGTCGCCTGCCAGGTCCCATGCTGCTTGTTCCTCCATGCTGCCATCTGAGGCTGCTATGAGATCCATGACGAGCTGTGGTGTTGAAAACATGGCCATGGTGATGTCGTTGCTGAGATTTTTAGTAACAATAACTTGAGTAAAGGCACCATTGGCCTGACACTACTATAGTCAAAATTGAAGTCCGTTGGGGAAATTTTTGTGACGGCAGTTTTTGGGAAAAGAAAAAGACGGTAAAGGTGCCGAAACTTGCATCGGTAGAGCTGTGAGACATCAGGTCCGATTTCAGCAAACCCGTGATCGAATACCGATCAACCATCGCACAAATGTGAACAGAGCACAATCCGATCGCACAATATACCAGAAAAACCAAAAGATCACCCCCGTTAGATTTAGATATGGCTACCTCCACCGAAACGACCACAGCAGCCCTATCAATGAGCCAAACTCATATTCGGGACTACGCCATCCAACTATCCGGAGGCCCAGGTGGTATTACCCTTCAACCGCCACCAGTAACATCATCTGCTACTGCTCCAAACCCTTCTCAGCAAGAAGTGGCTGGACAAGCAGACCTGCTCAGCAGAATTTACCGTGCAGTTCCACCTACACGCCCAGCAAACCGATCTTTGGACAGGGCAAGTAGGCCTTGGGGCTCGAATAATGTCGAGTCTGTCATTGTCTTCATCCTGATGCATGGCGGGTGGTTGAAAGCTGTGAGTTCCTCTTCCATTCCTCTTCCTCCCCACAACACCGCTTAGGTTATGGAATAAAGCTGTCCGTGAAATTGAATGGATAAAACTAACCGTTCATTTCATGATCTCAGTCAGTAGCTAGACTCTGGAACATGACAGGTGGCAAGCTCAACGATGAACTCTTTCGAGAGAAAATCCCCGGGGTCGATGACTGAGTCTATCTGATAGCATCAAAAGCATCGCAGTAGTTATATTTTCCACCAAAAAAAAAAACCCCCCCATTACAAACATTGCCTGACTTTACCACTCATCCCCTTGCACCCGTAAACGATCCATCCTCCAGCCCTCCGGCGGCGGCGTCTTGAAGTGCTTCTCCATAACCTCCCAGTCAACCACACCCACCTCACGTTCTTCAACCTCCGGCTCTTTCCAGTCAGTGTCAAATAAAAGCTCTGTCCCATCATCCATTGTCAACACAATATTCTGGTACCAATCCTCCGTATTCTCCCCTCCTTCCACGGTAACTGTCTTCTGCTTGATATCAATACTCTGAATGCTTTCCCCGTCCCCTTCCATTCTCACAAAAATCTTTGGCTGACCATTCCCCACCACCTTGAGCTCTTCATCCCCCAAACTGATTCTCCCTTCTGTTCCCGCTGGAGCCGTAACTTCCGCCACTACGCCCTTCTTGTCTCCCGACTTTGTCGTTACCCGCCATTTCTTAAGCTGCCACCACCGGTCCTTCGTTCCATGAAACCCTCCCTGCACAGAGCTCAACCAAACTGTCAAACCCCCATAGTAGACCCAACTTGTTCCGCCTGGAGCCAGCAGTCGAATTCCCAAGATATACTCCATCAAAACCCCCGTAGGCCCAGCACTCCAGCCATGGGTATGACTGTTCCTCGCGGCGCTCCAGTAAGCAGGATACTGCATGTGCCCATCAATCCGGAACCCTTCCGCGAGTGTAGAGTTGGTGAACCCCGGGCCATCAAGTAGGTAACCCCATTCTACAAGCATCAGCTCGACCGCATAGTCCTCATTCCCCGCGTATACATGACCCAGCAGCTCAAAGCTAGACGCAAACGGCGAGATGGTATTCGGAAATTCGACAGCCGGAGCACCGTACTTGGTCCATCGACCTCGAAGGAGGTTCGAGACTTCCTTCCTTGTGGGGGCGTTCTTCAGAGTATGGTTGCTCCGAAACGGCGACTTGGGATCCTTCCAGGGGTAGCGACAGGGTGAGAGGTCCATATTCGAGAGTAAAACCCACGAGTTGCCATCCTGCGGCAGAACCGGACCTTTGGGGGATAAACACCCGCGCTCGCCAATATTGTCCGCGAACAACCCAGACGCGGGACAGTAGAGTCTCGCGACGCCATTCTCAAGACGCTTTTGCACAGCTGTTAAGCCGATGTTGAGTTCGCGCGAATCACCAGGCTGCCCAACCCATTGGGCAAGCAGCTTTGACCGATCCAGCACCGTGTAAAGTATCGAGGTAGCCTCAAGATTATGCCCCGTCATCCCCGGCCTCAACCAGTCCGCCGTCGACGAAACATGCATCAGGCCCATCTTATCCACCTTGTCCACGCTAATCTTCAGAGCCCGTTGATACGCCTCCCACCGCTTCCTCAACCATTCCACATCTCCCGAGTACAGCACATAATGATACACCCCCAACAGCGTATGCATATGATACGTATCGCTAAACTCCCCGTGCAATCCCATCGGCGGGCCCGCATACGGTAGTGATCCATCCCCATACTGGTGATCGAATAATACTTCCAGCGCATTCCTCACAGCCGCCATGTCAAACGTCGAAACCGCAATACCTGGCACGGCCACAAACATATCCCCAGGGTAAACCATGCGGTCCCTCTTCGCGCCGTCCGTCGTCACCGCCGTGCCATTGCTGATGGTAAAATTCGAGTACCAGCTCCCGATAGGAGAATCATTCCCATCCACGATCCGGTTGAAATCGATCAGCGCACCGCCTTCTTTGGGATCAATCGTCGACAGCTGCAGTGTCCACGCCCCCGAATACCAGATCCTGTTCAGCATCTCGTTGCTCGAGTAAAAGTACCCGGAGTACGCCCGCCCGTTTTTCTGAGAAGGAAACGCCGTGCAGTTCACCCAGACGTTCCTGATGCTCACCCACTTCTTCTTTCTCCTCGGCCACATAACCTTCTGTTCTTCCTCGCCATCTCCCGCAACAGCATCTTCCCTCGGCTTAGCCGAGGGCAAGTGCACAGTCAAGTACTTGAACGCCCCCCGTACAAAATCCTTCCCTACACACGTCTCCCCCTTCCGCGTAATTTTCAGTGGGAGGGGAATATCCCTAGCCTGCCGATCCGTCGTGGCATCAGGCACCGGTCCCGCGTACCAAGGCGACTCCGTGTACGCCAGCTCGACTTCCACCGTAGCCCCCGCACTTACAGCTTCCACGTCGATGCAGACCCTTTCCCCTCAAATCATTAGCTTTCAATTCGTCTTCCCGATCATCCAAGAAGGAGTGGAAGAACATACCGTCCAGCAATATTCTCCCCAAACTCCAAACTAACCCAACCCCCCTCCCCAATCAAAATTCCCTCACCCGGCTCATGCTTCCCTTTATTCTTCCTCCGTCCCCCACTAATCCATTCTGCCCCCTCTTGAAGCGGCACCACCCCTTTTCCTCTCCAGCCAACTTCATCTCCCACTGCAGAAGTCGAAACATTTCCTTTAACTTTCAAGATCCTCCGCGGCTCAATCTTTTCTTTTGTTTCAGGAGCTTTGATGTACTTCTCCCACGGTCCAGGGAAAAAGGACTTGTCCGGTAGGGTATCGTTGTATCCGTCGCCGCCGTCTGCGCTCAAGTACGGGTGGTAGTAGTAGCCATGATTGTATGAACGTGCTGCTCCTTCCACTGAGCTGATCGGGAGAGTTTGAAGAGAAAAGAAGAAAAACAACAAAAGACTGGGTGGCAGTAGTCGTAGCATCGTCATAGGTTCCTTGCAGCTTGAGCTTGACCTTTACGCAGTGCGCGCTCTGTGTAGGTGGTGCGCAAGGCAAGCTCAGTGTTTGTGGTCAAATGTTGTGGTGGTTTCAATGGGAATAACAAACATACGTCCAAAAGTGTAAGAGAAAAAGTGAGGTCGGATGTGCATCACACACGAAAGCAATTACCCATCCATGTAATGCAACAAACCACTCAGATGCTGCGCGACAGAAGAAAGAGAGATGATCTGCATTTGTGTGATCAAAAAGGCTGTGACTTCCCTCCCTCAGTGTCACGAGACACGGAAGACAGAACGTAACACACATTTACAGCAGCAGTGGAAGTTCACCCCCGCACCATCAACTCCAAGGATGCGAACAAGGCAGGTATCAGATCCCGGCCTTCCCTTCCTTTCCCCTGCTTCACCAGCTAGGCTTGGACTGCACGGGCTGAGTGAGCTGTGCCGCTGCGCATGAGCCAAAAATCTCACCTCGAGTTACGCAACCGGTATCAGAGGCCGAACCCCGCGCTGCCTTCCTCCCTCTCCTCCTCCAAACATTGATCGCTTCGCGGTGCCGTGGTGATCGCGTCACACTATGAATATATCAGCAGATTCAACAAACACACAAGTCATTTCACAATACCTCTCGGGCACTTCGAATGCCTGATAGCAACTACAAGGTTTTAATGTGAAAGGATGTTGTAGATTCATGGTTTCTTTTAAAAAGAGTCCGCAAAAAGAGAGGGCTAGATCTGGTGTTGCTAGACACTCCATTCCTGCATCCTGATGTTCGAGTTTTGCTCAACAAGCAAAATGATACAACCACCACTTGGTGGAAGGCCCAGATAGCCAAAGCGCTTCTCCATCATCATCAACAACCATCCTTTTCCCATCACTGACAGTCATGCACTGGCAGTGACCGTCATGGGTACATCAACTGACATTCCAGACCAAAAGTCAGACCCTCCCCTTCCCAGCGGCCTGCTCATGGTTTCCTCTCCGCGCGGCTGGACTCGCGCACCTCTTCGTGTTTGTAATAGGGTTGGAGCTATCAAGCAACCATTCAGACCCTTTCTTCTTCTCTTTGGGCAACTTCCTCCTGGCAAGCATATTTTTATGCTGCCAAACTACTGGTTGCCGCTGAAAACAAAATTAAGATAACGCCTGATCAAGGTGTTGTGTGTTGGGGGGGAGGGGGGGGGGGGGGGGGGGGGGGAAATATTTGGTATTGTGTATTTAAAACCAAAAAAAAAAAATAAAGGCCCAATAAAAAAAAAAAAAAAAAACAAGGGTTTATGTTAAGGGGTTT
>MU864352.1:132452-269166 GCA_033296905.1 Podospora australis
GCCCCCCCCCCCCCCCCCCCCCCCCCCCCCCCCCCCCCCCCCCCCCCCCCCCCCCCCCCCCCCCCCCCCCCCCCCCGAAGATATGGGATAGGTGTAGTGTCAGCCTATACAATAATAGACGTGCCGCTGTATCTCCAAATGAGAAACGAAGGGTGTAGTGTACGGGGTCTTGGCGGAAATCACCCAGGTAAGCAAGGCGTGGCGGTCCATCTGAGCTGGCCGCCAATCAAATCGCAATCTTGACCTCAGTTGTCGACCCGATTACATTTATACCTCCATCATTGTATTGTCTCGAGCCCAAGGCAATGATGTGATTCTCGGGATAGACAGGCCTAGGGACAGCTGGACAGCACCTTACATGTCCATGGACTCGGTGCCGTTCGCTCCAAAGTTGAAGTTGCCCTGGCCGCCCTGTTGGGCACCATTGGCACCAAAGCCAAACTGTTGTGGTTGGCCCATGGCCTCATCGGCATTCTCCTCATCGTCCGAGAAGTACTTCTCGATGATGTTGTACGCCTTCATGTAAATCTCCTCGTTGGCGTTGGTCTGGCAGTCATGGATCTTCTCCATACCACCGCACTCCTCAATAAAGAGAGCATAGCGGTTGATCGAGTCGGGACCGTCACCAGCAGCCTGCTTGTCGAGATCGCCGACCTTGAGAATGTTCTCCAAACCATCAAGCGCAACTTGGATGATCTTGTTGTCGGGGCAGGCGAGCAGATCGCAGAGCGGCTTAATGCAGCCCTGGGCCACCAAGTAGCGAATCTGGTCGGGCTTTTGCAGACCACCCGAGGTGGCGTTGCTGATAGCCCAGCAGGCCTCCTTGCGAGTCTTGAGATCTCCATTAGAGAGCAGATGAATAAGAGGAGGAATGATGTTGGCATCGATGACAGACTGAATCTGAGCAGAGTTACCGGCCGTGATGTTAGAGATGGTCCAGCAAGCCTCCTTGCGGATACCATCCTTGTTGGAGCTCAACAGAGACAGCAGGCAGGGCAAAGCACCGCAGTTGATGATCACCTGGGTCTGCACATCGTCACCAGTGACGATGTTGCCGACAGAACGGAGCGCAGGAGTCTGAACAGAGGTAGAAGCGTGCATGAGGAGTTCGACAAGACGGCGCGGGATCCCGGCCTCAATGACGGCCTGAATCTTGTCGTTGGCGCCGTCGGACAGATAGGAGATAGCCCAGCAGGCATCAATCAGGACCTCATCATCCAGCGAGTAGACGAGCTTGGCGAGAATTGGCAAAGCAGGGGCAATCTAAAACAATCATATTAGCACAATGAAAAAACATCAACGTACGACAAGTCACAAGGAAATCACATACGGTGTTCCAGTCCGGCTGGGGGGTCTTGCCACGGCAGAAGTTGCTGAGTGTCCAGGTAGCGTTTCTGAGCATGCTAAGCTTGCGGCTGTCACCCAGAAGGGTGAGGAGGGGACGAAGAGCACCCTGGCCCAATACGTAATCGCGGCATTGTGGGCTATCGCCAGCAATGTTGCCGAGAGCCCAAACAGCTTGCTCGCGGACATCGGGCTCGGGGCTGTTAAGGAGCTCGACAAAGATGGGTACGGCACCAGCCTCAATGACAACCTGGGTTTGCGTGGCAGAGCCGGATGCGATGTTGGTCAGGGCCCAAGCAGCCTCGAACTGAACAAGGGTGTGAGGAGAGCGAAGGAACTCGACGAAACGGCTAACAACCCCAGTCTTGATAACTTCCTCAATTGGCGGGTTGCGCTCCTTACTCAGGAGTTTTCTGAATTTTGTTGTGGCCTGAATTTGGAGATCGATCTGGTCCGAGAAGACGCCCTGGACCATTTGAGGGAGGTCCTCATTTAGCTGCACACATCGTCGTTAACATTTCCGGACTGGCAAAATATCACTAGAGCAACGGGATACCGGCCAAGAAAACAAATGACTGATCGCACGCGTGCGGTATCGAAGCCATCTGCTGGGCTGACCGCGGGATGTCGAGCCGCGCCGAATGCGGTCAGTCGCCCCCAGTCCGTCCAGTCTCCCGTCTCTCCCACGCATGCCCGTAACGAGTAGCGGGGTACAAGTGGGGTGCAGGACGACGATGCTGGAAAGCGCCAAGTCGAAAGGGGGAAAGGGGCAAAAGCAGAACAATCGCCATGATTAAACGCAAAGCATGTCACACACGTACCTGAGACTCGGAAGGAGGGTTCTCATCATCGCTATCAGGGGCAGCACCGAGGGATGCGCCAGGTCTGTCCGCACCCGTACCGATACCACGGCGCTTGGCGAGGTTCTCCTCGCGCTTCGCCTTGCGGATCTCAACCTGTTGTTCTTCACGGCGACGGCGGAGCTCCTCGGGCTTGAATGTGTTCTTTGCCTTGAACTGGGTGCGGCGATGCTCTGGGATGTAGCGGTCGGCCATTTTTACTGTGGTGATGTGGTGTAGACGACAAGTCCAAGTTCAACTATATCGGAGATGCGGGCTGAAACTCGAAAGGAGGCGGTCGAACCCTGATGGCTTATAGCAGCAGTTGATCGAGGAGAAGTGCTCGGAGCGACTTTATTTGATGTTTGCAACCCGTGGTTGTTGCTTCCAGCGAAAGTGGTGGGATGATAAGAGGTGCCGCTGTAGCACGGTTTGGGTTTTGTTTTTTTGGCAGTGAAAGAATTTGGAGTTGCAAAACTGAGAAAATGAGATGGGGTCTTGTTTCTTCCATCAACCTGCGCCTTGCAAGGCCTTGGTGCCCCACTCCGGTCGAGTCAGCGGCAGTAGGTTGGATGCCTCAGGCTACAAATCTGAAAACTTTTGACTTTGAGCACGGGATGCTGGGCAACGACAGTGGACAGCGGCGGCAAACAGACCGCCTGGACCATGCCACCCGGGCACCCCCCGCGATGGAAAAGAGGGCCCACCCTTCTCTACCTGACCATTTTTACCCCTCAGCCAGAACCCCTCCAAGCTGTGTGAATAATGGGGACTGAAAGGGTGTGATCTTTTCAACTAGACGTGTGTAAATAAACCCTTTACACGTGTAAATTTCTACTAGCATGTATTAACGAATTAATACCACGAATACTTTTCGAACTTGAATGCGTCTACCTGTTTTAGATACACCTTCAGTGCTTATCTGAATGCGTAGAAGGCCGAGTGGCATGCATATACCAGAAAGGATTATGTTCGCCTCCCAAAAAGATTAAGGTAGTTCTCCATTATTCACACAGCGTGCCCCCTCCTTCCACTGAGACACCGCCCGAGAAAGTTACCTAGAACAGAGGAAGGTGCACGGACCAAGTGGCCCTCAAGGGTAATAAGGCTGTCTGCAGAGGACTGTGCTGGGAGCATGTGCCCTCGCGAGAGAATGGCGTTTGGAAGTTCGCGACCGCGTTCACCTATACTGCAATTTTCCCCTTCTGATACACTTTCCTGATGCCACAATCAATGTCACGCAATCCGACGTCATGTGCCTTGTTCCTTGGTAAAGAAGCACTACCTTTTCTTTGCCTGTTCACAGCACTTGTCAGAATCACCCATCATCCTTGAGTCCTGAACCCGAACTGCCCAGTATGATTGGCTCCTCGGCGGGAGGCCAACCTGGGGCCTTTGCACTTCCAGCCAAATTCACAGCCCTTCGGGACATTATGGAGGAGAAGGTAAAAGTTGGCCTCCTGTACAATGTGATAGGCTTGGTGCAAGACTGTCAACTCCCAATCAAGACCGCCAAAACAGGTACGTGCAGAAAATGATCAGAGAAGAAGAAAAAAAGCAGGCCAGACACTTATGCTTGCATTGCTAGACTGGAAGATGAAAATACGGCTTGTCGATGCCTCAATCATAGATGAAGCCTCATGGGACGTCCCGTTCGATATCTTCCGCCCAGAGCGCGACATGCCTGAAGTGGGGCTAGGAGATGTCGTGGTCCTCCAGAGAGTCAAGGTACAAAGCTACCATTCCAACCCTTACTCCTTGATCACCAATCATCAGACGAGCATCCGTGTCTTTAAGGCTTCCGACATCCCCAAGCCGCCAAAGTCCGCACAAAGTGCTCTCAGGCCTTGTCCCAAACGAGATGTCCGTCCGGAGCTCACCAGTGAGGAGTCCCAACTTGTCTCCCGCATATACCATGCTATGGACAAGAATCTTCTTGTGGACGAAGAAACCTTCAAAGTCCGGGTCGATATGTCTTTGAACGTCAAAGACAAGTTCAGTCTTTTGAAAGATGCCAAAGCGGACCACTACTACAACGTCATCGCCCAGGTTGTACGAGATCCGTACTTTGACTATGACGACAAAGTAACCATGTATGTGTCGGACTACACGGAAAATCCTCACTTTCGTTTACAAACCTGGGAAGATCTGGGACGAGATGGCGGTGACCCATGGGGTTACACCTCTACCGACCCCGACCCCGAGCCCACCAGACCAGATTGGCACGGTCCTGATGGTAAAAGGTCGATACAACTGACCATCTTCGAGCCACATGCGAATACGGTTCGTGACGAAAAAGTAGCTGTAGGTCAATGGCTGTTTATCCAGAACCTCCACGTCACGTTTGGCCATGACAGCAATGCCCTAGAGGGCAAACTCCACAGTGACATGAAACACCCTTCCAAGGTCAACATCCACGTTCTTGACGTCGACGAACCCGACACGATCGAGCCTCGCCTGAAAGAACGCCTAAAAGACGCCTTGCGCCGTTGTAGGGATGCAGAAAAGGAGAAAGCCAAACAGATCAAAGCCATCAAGTCAGCTGCAGATGCGGGCCAAAAGCGCAAAGCCACAGATGACCTTGACCAGAAGCTAAGAGCAAAACAACGCCGCCTCCTGAAAAGACAAGCCGCCCAGTCTGTATCGCGACAAGACACTGAATCCCCATCAATTCCACCTCAAGACAGTGAATCCCGACCTCCCTCACGTCAAGCCAGGGAACCACCCAGACAACAACAGCAGCAGCGGCAGCAGGAGCAGCAGCAGTCCAACGCCGAAGAAGCCGACCGGGACCTCAATCCCAACATCATCTGCGAGCACCGTAAAAAAACCAGCCGAAACAAAATCGGGGAGCTTCTGCGCAACGTCACAGAGGATATCGTCACTGACGACTCCAACGGGACTACCAATTGCATCATCCCCTACATCAACAAGAGCTATCTCCCCCGCGTTCGCGTGGTTGACTTCCACCCCTCTGCCCTAGAAGACTTTGCTATTGGCAAGAAACTCAACAAGTACCGCGACCTGTTTTCCGATGAGGAGCAGTCTTCTGAAAACTCAGATGACGACGGCAATGATCCGACCCCCCGGACCCGTGCATGGGAATGGTCCTTCGCTCTCCAACTCGAGGACGTCCCACCTCCCGGAACCAACTTTCCCAAAGAGAGAGTATGGGTCTTGGTCGACAACCACGCAGGCCAATGCCTCACCGATTTAGATGCGACAGACCTGCACATGGACAAGAGAGCCCTTACCAAACTCCGAGAGAAGCTTTTTGTTCTTTGGGGAAACTTGGAGGAAGTCAAAAAGAGCCGTAGTCAGCCACCGCAAGACGAAGAGAAGAAGGAGAGGCCTGTCTCCAGGGGAGGCACAGGCAGTGGGAAAGGCAAGGGCAAGGGCAAAAGAGGAGGGCGGATGGCGAAACCGCCTATTGAAGAGTCTGAGGAAGAAGAAAAAGAAGAAGCTGCTGCTGCTGCTGCTGAGGTTGATTTGTTTAACAAGCCCTTCTTGTGCCCTATCAACCAGTACGGGATGCACGACAAGAAGAATAACCAGTGGGTGAGGAGTTTTGGCCTGTTTGGTGTTAGAATTAGGTCTTGAACTCGTGCGGGTATGGGGTTTTAGGTTGGAAGCATGGTTACGGAGTTTATTGTTTATTGTCATCTTGAAGCAAAGATATCAATTTGGGGGATTACAACAAACTACTGGGCGTCGTCGTGGGATCAGCCAGTCTACAATTGTTCTCTATGGAATTAGATGTTGGGCGAGATATGCATATATCAGTGGAACCCCTCTAGAGGTGGGAGATCATTTTGGGAGCAAGATGTTTTAGTATTAATTCGACTTGGTTCTTCTTGCTGAGTATCATTTACTGTTCAAGAGTTTTGTGTTCCCATCATTACAGAAAGGAAATCCTGATACCAATCAAGAAGATGATTGTTGGGAATTAGCCCCTTGCCTGCAACCCTTCTCTCATATGCGCCGCTTTATACAATCAGACCCGAGCGGCACGAAATGTAGGAAATCCATGTGCTTAACAATTATAAGAAACAGAAGAACAAACCGCCGGCTCGTGATATTTTTGCAGCAAAGTAAGACCAAGAACGAATAAGAGGAGATACAGCGAACGCAGGGGGGTGGGTTGAACGAGAAAAAAAGTATTCTAAACTCGACAGACATTGAAAATGTCAATGGAAACAAATAAAACATGAAAAAAAAAAGCTTCATCAATCAGCCTCCCTCCCAGCCTTTCTTCCCGTTCCGAAACAAAAAATCCATACTTTCATCAGAGCAGTAGTAATATTCCCTTTGATAACACCGCCAGGAGCAAGAAAAAATACAAAGAAACAAAAAATTCAGTGTTGTTGGAAACAACCTTCCCACCCCACCCAGTAAGTAGAGTAGTAGCAGCATAAAAACAAACACCATTAATTCCCATTCATCCCACTTTCTCTCATGTACGCGTGTTTGTGGCTTTTAATCCCCGAGAATAGACTCAATATCATCCTCATCCATCTTGTCCGGTCCCGGCTCCTCCTCGTCTTCATCAATCACTGGGTCCTCTTCGTCCAGCAGTTCCCGTCTCCGCAAATCCTCCATGGACCCCTCTTCGATATCCCCCATTCCCTCCACCTCGGAAAGCTCTTCGTCTGTGTCATCAGCGCCCTCCACAATAATCTCTTCGCTCAGCGCTGCCTTCTTGGCTGGCGCAGCAGCAGCAGCTGCTGCTGCGGAAGATGACGCCGCGGGTTTCTTCGCAGCGGCACCACCGGCAGATTGTTTCCCCTTGGCAGCACCGGAAGGTTTTCGTGCAGTCTTGAGACCGCGCTTCTCTACCCTATCCCGGAGTTTTCCTTCGTCCAGGTACGCCAGAGTTTCTTTCAGGTTGGCGCCCAGTTTGTTTTGGTTGCGGAGCATGCGCTTCCTCAACTTGCCCGCCTGGGAGCCGGAGTGGTCAAGCATCTTGGCGACGATGGCGAGGACGTACTTGCCCGCGAGTTCGCAGAGGGCACGCTCGAGCTTGTACTCCTTGCCCTTGCGCTCCATCGGAGTGAGATTCTCCTCGTTGTCCTCATCGTCGGACAACTCTTCATCGATGGGGTCTTCGTCCTCCGCGGGGTCGTTGAGGGTTCTCTTGAGGACCTTGGCGTACGCGCGCTCGGCGGCATCAAAGATCTCGATGAGCTCGGTTGTGAGCGCAGGCTGGATAGGCTCAAAGAGCGGGGCCAGCGAGGAGTAATCCTTGGCCGGGGCGGCGCCCTTGGTGGCCTGCTCGGTGGTCTCAGTACGGAGGGTGGCAAAGAGGACGTGCAGGTCGCACAGGCCGCCAGTGGAAAACAAGCGAAGTTCATCATTGGTGCCGCGCGAGGAGAGCGTCCAGATGAGATTCTTGCTGTAGAGGGACCGCAGGGCACTCAGGCGGTCGATCTCCCGAACAGGGATGTCGGCACGCGTTTGCACGGCGCCAATGAGAGCGCGGACCTTCCACATGAAGTAAAACTGGGTTGTTTTGATGGCGAACGAGACTGCTTCGTCTTCGAGATCATCCAAGGCCTCGTCGACTTGATCGAGCTTGCCGCGGTGCACGATTCTTATTAGGAGCTCAATAGCGGGATCGGGGGAGTCTTCGGATGAGCCCTGGGCCTCGAGGACTTCGCAAGGGTTGGAAATGCTGGCGAGCTTGCTCATTTTGAGGAGAATATTGCCGAGTTCAGTGATTGCCGCGGGTTCCATGTTTGCGCGGACAGTGAGATCGTTATTTCTGTCGAAGTGGCGGAAGGCGTTGATGACGGTCTCCCAGAGGTCTGATATCTTGCTGTCTGTGATTTCTTGAAGCTCATCATACCTTCGCGCATGCAGGAGTGCCGATGTGGCTTCCGTCAGGACACCTCGGTCGACATGCCTGTCGAACTGCGTGCACACTTCATCGAGTAATCGGCTGAAAGTCGTTGAATCCTGGCGGAGCTGTTGGAATATGTCGAGGGGTAGCGAGTGTTCCAGTCGTAGTACTATTACTGCTGTATTGGCTTCACCACCAAACTTCTTCAACAGGCGGGGAATGATGGTAGCCAAATGAATAGCGGGATCATCGGACCCATCGATTTCGAGCCTATGTTTTCTTCTTGACCGGTCGACCTCCGAACCAGACGCCAGTGTCAACTTGACAGCGGCAGCAAGGATTTCGAGGAGAATAGCCTCTTCTTTCCCTTCTGGTGCCACTGCAGCGTTGAGAGCGGCTTCATTAGAACTGCTCTTGGATGCCCTCTTGGTCTTTGATTTTGTGCTGGTGGAGTGGTCGTGAAGGAGGTACCCAGAGATGAGCTCCCAGTTCTTCACCTGGTCAATCTTTTCATAGAGAACTTGCGAGGCAAGAGATATCCTTGTGTCGGTGGCCACAGCGTGCACCATCTCAACCGCGATATCCAAAGCACGGGGCTTTGTTGTGTGGTTCTCCTCGTCGAGCTGAGCGTCATATGCCGCGAGCAGCTCGGCAAGGCACTTGATGCTGATCCAATCCCTGCGGGGTGTCGAGTAGTCGTCATCATCCTCTTCACCAAACAGCTCGTCGATAACATCGCTGCCGCCGATGTCTTCTACTTTGCTCTCGATGGAGTCATTAACACAGCCGGCAAAGAAGTCGATAACAGCTCTGCGCACCCGCAGCTCCGAATCAAAGACCAGCCGCCCGATCGAATCAATCTCATCCGGCTCCAGCATCCCGGTGTCCTTGAGAATCTGAATAACTGAGATGGCGGCAACCCGGACGCCGACATCGGAATCTAGCGTGGCCATCTCCACGAGACGTGGTCGGAAGCGGTCGATGAAGTGACCCAACTTTTCGGCATCTCGCCTGAACAAGCGGGTAACTTGTTTGACTGATTCATGTCGCGTCTGCGGCATCACATCTGACAACATCCAGCCGAGGTATCGCAGATATTCAGGCTCCATGAAAAATGTGGGAAGGTTCCAAATCCAACTGCCGAGAGCTTCGACACACTCGGTTCGGATTCTGGAGTCGACGTCGCGGTAGCGATGTAGGAAGACGGTCTGAAAGAAGTCGATAATCTGCTCCTGGCAGATTGACCGGCTCTGGTTCGCCTCCTCCAGATTCTTAGAAATGGCTGCGAGTCTCTTCTCATTCGTCCCTTTCCGCTTCTTCTCAGCGTCAAGCTGCTGCGTCGTCTTTGCAACACGGTCATCGAGCTTTTTGGCGATGTCAACCAGCGCGGCCTGCATCGCAAGCGCCACGGTGGTTGCAGTATGTCTGAATGGCCGAAGCGTCGACGAGGACATGGAGATCACCCATCGCGCAATATTCTCCATCAAAGCAGTGTCGGTGTAGAGTATGTCTGTCTCGTGCATGACGGTCAAGAGAGACTTGAAAAAGCCGATCAACAAATCGCGGAAGGACCTGCTGGACTTGGCTCTGGAAATGAGGGGGTAGTCGGTGATGCCCTCCTGCGCTTCGTGTTAGAACCGAATCAAAAAGATATGGAATCAGCAGTATATTGCTGTAGCGTACCTCAGTGTAGACATTTTGAAGATCTGCCAGTCTGTTGGAGCAGTTCTCGGGATCCCGGATATCATCCACTGTGACCTGCTGGTCGCACCCAGCGGACAAAAGAACACAATTCACCAGATCGGCAACGGCAGCAGCGTCATCTGCCTGGTACCTGTGATACCATTCAGTTGCGACCTTGTCGGAAGAATCGCCAGAAGCGAAAATGTCGGCTGCAGTGTTTTCAAAACAGATTAGCGCACAATTTTCACAATGCGACAAGTGGCAAGCCCGCCAAAGCTGGGAGACACAGATATTTACACACCATAGAGACCGGAATCGACGTTACGCGCAATTGCGATTCGAACCGCCTTCTTTGGCCTACTTGGAAGACTTGAAGAAACAATGCCGTCGTGGGTGGGCGCGTCGCCGTTGGTTTTTGGCTTTTTGACCGCAGGTTTTCTCGGTCTTGCTGCCTGGGAGGAAGACGAGGGCTTCGTCTTCTTTTTTCCACGGCGCGGTTCTTCGGTTGCCGTGTCCTCTGCATCATCGTCGTCGCCGTCGCTCGCATTCTCTCCCTCATCGGGTGATTCATTTTCCGCATCAGCTGCGGCATCTTCGTCATCATCATCGTCGTCGTCGTTTTCGGCGGGGCGCTTGCGCTTGCTGGCGGTGGGCACCTCGGGGGTGAATTTGGCGGGAGCTTTCGTGACGCGTCCGGATCTGCGGGTTTGGGAAGTTGTTGGAGCTGGCGAGCTCGTCGCGTTGTTGTCTGAGGTCTCCATGAGTGGCTGTCGTCTAGATAACATCACATTGGGTGGGTGTGGATGATAGAAAACGCCCCCTTGTCTGGGAAGAAGGGCGGTCGGTCGGATTTTGGGGAAGGCAATTGACGCGTCAAGGGAGCCAAGGTTGCGATCGCCAGATTATTTTGGCGGATTGCACCGGACAGCCCCCACCAACAAGCGCTGCGCCGTGAGGGCGGTGGACTCTTACAACGGGTATATGCATTTAGCGAGGTCTCTTTTCTGCCAGGGACCCCTATTCTCTTCTTCACAAGGTGAGACACATCCGCTGAAACCCCTGCATCTGTGACGCAAGGACCAAACATTCTTCTTCTTCAACGGCCTCGGGGAACTCTTTCTTTCAACTTCAATTTGGTATTCACATATTCGTATTTTTGGTTTCTTTTGTCTGCTTCTACGACGTGCAGGTGCATGGTATAATTTTTATTCTTTCCAGCTTGATACCGTGTCTCGTTATTTTTCAAGTATTCGTCTCCATCAAAATGGCCGTGTCATCGAACACACATCAGGGCATGCTCGCCAAAATGCTTTGCGATGCTCCCCTCCTCTTCCAACATCGACCCTATCCATAACCTCCCAGCTTCCACTTCAGGCGCACCAAACTTTACCACTACACAGCCGCGAACATTTGCAGCTGACCATAGTAGCTTACTCCTGCTCTCCATCTCAAGTCTTTGCGTGCGCCATTTCTCCCTTGGTGATACCGAACCATCTTCTGCTGCTGCTGCTGCTGCTGCGGCGGCGGCCTTCTTCGCAGCATCGCTTCGGAAATCACGAGCTCCAAGTCGCGGCAAGGCAGCAAATTCCGATAGGAAGAATTCTCCGAGCGATTTTACCAGAGGTCCTCTCAGGAGTAGAGTACCCATGACCCCCATGCCGTGCATTGAACTGCGCAACTCTGGCAGCTCTGGATGCGATTTGTTGCTGTCGAGGATAACTGCATCCCTCACCAGTAATCTCTCTTTCGAGTCTCCTTCCCCAGCAGTCCACACTTCATTGCGCCCAGCCCAGCGAACAAAGCTCCAATCTTCCCCTCTCGCTGTCCTTCCTTGGGTCACCCAATCGAGCAGACACAACGAGGCATCCTTTTCGAGCTTGAAGATTTGCGTTTGTTCATACACACTTCCCTCGAACGGCTGTACCGGGTCTGGCAACAAACATAGAGCACCCTCCGATGCGATGTGAACGTGCATTGCCTGCCGTGTGACAATGTCGGGTGTTGGAGAGTTGAAGACCTTTGTGTGGCCTTGCGTGACTATGGTCAACTTGGCCCTAGGCTGCACGTCCACTTTTAAGTTGACATTGTCACCAGCGACCAGACCACCGCCGTAGGAAAGCAAGAAAACTAAGACACTTTGGTCTTCAGACGGTCGCGATGGCGAGATGAGTTTCAAGGGATATTGGTAAGTGAAGGCCTCGAGTCCAGAAATGCCCTCGGGAAGCAGCTTGGCGATGATACGTCCCTCGCCTGGTGCAGAAGATGACTTGGGGAATGGGGATGATGCCATGCTGAGCTGTCAAACGTGTGTCTTGTGAAATGTGAAGCGACAAATCGGTTGGTCGGTCATTTGTATCCTCCGCCCTTTTCGAGTTTCTTGTCACTCTCAACACACTCCTTAATCGGAGATACTCCTCTTCCTGGTGGGACATTTCTACTTAGGTAACCGTAGATGGTAATGGTCCAGTCACAAAGCCCCATGGCGAGGCTTGCAAGTGACATGCTATTTCTTATCGCGATAAGAGCAGAGAGAGAGAGAAAGGCTGCAAAGAAACTGCCCCGCATCAAATGCACAGCTTCGTCCCCCACCAAGAGGACCCCTGCTCTTGGTGTTAGACTTTTGGAGGAGACCAGACTAAAAAGTTCCAATGTGGGGAATGACTCGAGAAATCCATGAACCATTCCCATCGTCTTTTTAAAACCATTTTCAACTTTCCTGCTTCTACACCCCAATCATACTATCTCGTCGCTCATCAATTGTTCCAGTAATATCATCAATCTTCAGATCCATTCAATAAATATCTCCCAACAAGAACCATCATGCCACCAAAAGCAAATCCTCGGGGCCGTGGGCGAGGTAGGGGAGGGGCATCTCGAGGTGGTGCAGCCAGCAATGTCACAGCAACGAGTACACCCAGCGAGCAACCAGCCCCTGCGGATGCTTCCACTGTCATAGATCCAAGTCTTAGCATATCTGAATCCCCAGCAACGGTATCAACACCAGTACAACCAACACCCACACCGACAACAACCCCAGCAACACGAGGCACCGCTTCTACCGGTCGCGCCAAGTTCAAACCCAAAGGTATCCGTCGCAGCGAAGCCGAGCGAGCGCGAATCAACGAGGAACAAAACAGGATACTGCAGAAGAAGGACGATGCCGAGGCCAAGCGACTGGCACGTCTCAACCGCGGGCGTGGCAGAGGACGTGGAAGGGGTGGGTTTATGCGTGCTAAACCGAGTATGCCTGCTGCTGGGCCATTCAGCGGCGGAATAAGCTGTAAGTTTTTCCTGCGACTCTTGTTAACTTTGATATATGCAGCTAGGTCTGACTGACGTTCAACGTAGACGGCGAATCCGGCAGTGGTAGCGCATCTCACCAAGGCCCTAATCTATTCAAGAGCGAATATTACAATGGTGCTCGCGACAACAGAATCAACGCAGACACACTATACATGAACCCGCGGAGGAACGATGACGAGGAAGGCCCGCTTACCTCGACGAAGATCAAGCCGATCATGCCCATGGGTATTAGGCGCATCGAGCACATGGACGAGGCCACCAAATCGTCAAATAAGTCTGAGAAAGATGAGGAGGAAAACTCAGACGAGGACAGTCTGTTTGTTACGGACGGCAAGAAGTCAGATCGCGCACCTAAAACGTCGTCTGGTTCAAAGACCAGGATCAAAAAAGAGGGTAGTGGAGATGCGATGGAACTTGACATATCCCAGATTCCAGAGGGCTACAAGGGAGGGGAGGAGGCCCCAGAACAAGAGGGGCGGCGCATTGACATTTCAAGGAATACGGTCCCAGATGAGGATGACGCCGAAACCACCGCGATAGCCGAGGACTTGAGCAGAATGCTCCATCTATTTACCCATCATAGCGACATCGCTGACCGTGGGGATGAGTCGGAATCGCAAAACTCCTCGCTGGAGGGGCATATGTTCCTCTTTCAGTTCCCCAAGACCATCGCCCCTCTAAGGCCTGCTGGGCGGGACGGTGACTCCGAAATGCCCGTGAAGCCCGAACCGACGGATGACGACGATGTGGTCATGCTTGACACACCGAAGAAGAGGACCAACATCGACCTTACCAAAGAGGACCAAAAGGGTGTCAAGACCGAAGGCGATGGCGATGAGCTCTTTGTTAGTGACAACGAAGAGAAAGACATGACTGGCGACGGCGGCTTCGTCGGAAACCTGATTGTGCGCAAGTCTGGCAAAGTCGAACTTGACTGGGGAGGGCAGACCCTGCTAGTGGCGCCGGGCATCCCCGCGCATTTCCTTTCGACGGCCGTTCTTATGGAGCAGGCGGACAACAAAGACCTGCAGCCTGGTCAACCCAGTCAGAGCGGTAACCGTGGCCTCGTGTACGGTATGGGTACCATTCAAGGCTCTTTCACCGTATCGCCCGTTTGGAAGAGGATGCCCGAGTGGGTGGTTGATCCCAAGGATCTCGAAATTCCTGAGGCATGAGCGATAGTGTTTATTGGTCTTTTTTTTTTTTTTTTTTTTTTTTTTTTTTTTTGGTTTCCATAGGGGGGAAGCAGAGCTTGTTTCCAGACTCGGGTTGCATTGTTATAAGAGGTCTCGGTATAGCCTCGGCCTGTCTATCCCAGGAGTCACGAGGGAGCAGAATCGGATGGGGGATGGGTCTTTTAAAAGGTAACTTTGCGGCTGGGTTTTTCTTATAGCCGGACTAGATACCCAAACAGACTATTATATAGGAGTTTTCTCCTAAAGACATAAGGTATTGATCCAGGTCCGTGGTCAGAACTATTGCCGTGCGTACAAGTACCAGCTTATCTTCGGGGGTTCACCAACCGAGCCGAAGCTGTCTGCCGCAGACCTGCAGCACTCATACATACACCCGGCTGTTTGGAACCGCTGTGGCACCAGCAGCACACCCCGCATGTTAGATCGCGCGCCTTTTTATTACCCCAGGAATTATTTTCCCCTGTGACAAGCAGCCCCTCGTCCTCGTCTCCTCTTGGTCCCCCCACTTGGTTCCGGTACTACCTCCACATGATGGATGTGTGCGCCGGGGTGGCACTCGTACTACCGGTTAGAAACTACCCAAGATGGCTCAAATAGACTGCCGTGTGTATATATAATGGACGGACGGACGGGAAGTGGGCGGGAGGATAGCTTTTTGTGGTTATTTTCTTGATGTATGTGAATTGGACACATTTTACATTTACGATATCTTCATCTTGTAACCAGCTCCCTCTATCGCCGCACATAGTTACCCCTATTCAATATCCTTCTTCACATTCGTCAATCCCCAAACAGCTGGGAAAACAACCATGTCGTTCACTAAAAAGAATGAACCAACAGAGGTTCGACCAAACGGTCAGAATGAAACGGAAGGAATTCACCTGATCATCATCGGCGCAGGACTAGCAGGACTGGCGGCGGCCCTGTCGACTAAACTCGCCAACCCAAATCACAAGGTCACGATCCTGGAGACTGTGCGAGAGCTGCAGGAAGTTGGTGTAAGTCCCCCCCATCATTACATCCTAATCCCCCCCCCCTTTCTCATTTACTTACATGAAAATAAAAAGGCCGGCCTCCAACTAACCCCCAACGGGACCCGCCTCCTCTCCGCCTGGGGTTTGTCTTCTATCCTTGCCCCCCTCGCCGCTGTACCTTCGTCCCTCTCAGTCCACCGCTACGATGGCACCAAACTCCTCGCCCATGAACCCCTCCTGCAAGAGAAGATGTCAGCCCTCTACGGGCATCCCTTCTGGGACGTCCACCGCGTCGATCTGCAACGGGAGATGGTGAGGAAGTGTCTCTCTCTCGGAGTAAAACTCGAACTCGGCTGCCGCGTCGTAGACGTTGATTTCGCCTCTGCAACCGTCACCCTGCAAGACTTTAAAACCAAGATCTCAGGAGATGTTGTCCTCTTAGCAGATGGTCTGTGGTCCACCATCCGCCCTCAATTCCTCGGCCGACCCTCCCCTGCTATTCTCACGGGAGACTTGGCATACAGAATTACCCTCCGAGCAGACGAGTTAACTGGCCCCGACGCCCCCGAGTTGAAAGAATGGATCAAGAACCCCACCGTCCATTTCTGGTTGGGGCCCAAAGCTCACTGCGTGGGATACAGCGTTTGTGCTGGGGACGTGTACAACCTCGTCTTTCTATGTCCCGACGATCTACCTCTAAGTGTAACAAAAGAAGCAGGCAACCTCGCCGAAATGCGCCAGAAATTCAAAAACTGGGATCCCCTCCTCAACAAGTTTTTGCGGCAGGTAAAAGGAGTTCACAAATGGAAACTAATGTGGTTAGACGCCCTCCCCCAGTGGGCGAACGAGTCCGGAACTTTCTTCATGGCGGGGGACTGCTGCCACCCTATGCTTCCCTACCTAGCGCAGGGGGCAAATTCTAGTCTGGAAGATGGGGCGGTACTTGGGCATTTACTAGGCAAGGTTAGAGGGCGCCGGGAGCAATTGCCAAAGGTGGCGGAAATGTATCAGAGATTAAGAATGGAGAGGGGGAGGGCGATACAGCTCGAGACTTTCAGGCAGAGGGATGATTCCCACTGGGAAGACGGGCCAGAGCAGGAAAAGAGGGATGAGTTGATGGTGAGCATGCTGGGGAAGGAACTGAAGGGGAAGTTCCCGAGTAGGTGGACGTGCCCCGAGATTCAGCCGTTTTTGTATGGGTATGATGCTTATGCTGTGGCCGAGGAGGCGTATTTGGAGGATCCGTTTTGAGGAGGGAGGAAATTAATAGATACCCTGGTAGGTACCTATTCTTAGGAGTAAAGTGAAACCATATGAACACATTACCCTCTCTGGCCACTAGGTGATACAGCCAGTGTTGTATATACTTCCTCCATGAGGTCTTCCTGAACACAACCATTTTCCACAGTGATCGTCTACTTGCAGCATGCAAAGAGCCCGAGGTGGTAAAGATTACGCATAAAAGGAAACGATCGAGTGGACGTCACTGGTGGAGAGCAGTTTCTGATGGCGGTTCCTGGAGTAAGCATCACATGTTAACAAAATATTGGCTGACCCCGAACCAGACTTCGTCTCCTTGTGTCACGACATCGGCCGCAGAGTGCAGGCTTGTACCCCACAATCGGTCTACCAGAACCAGCTCTTATAGATCAGCGTAAAGCAAAACCCAGATTATCTGTTTCAAACAACTTTTGATCCAACCGCTTCTACCTAAGCCACCCTCATATCTTGACCCAGAGCTTGAAACCCGTCACCGCACACCTCGCACCCGCAAGGGTCAATCCCGAGGTCACAATCACGCACCCGGCCCAGACCAGTGCGTAGGTAAATTCGCCCCCGGACCTGTCAATAATCGCACCCGCTGTCGGCGGTCCCGCCAGGGAAGAAAACGCACCAAGAGTACAAACCATCCCGAACCTTGTCCCCATCTTGCGAGGATCCTTGGTCAAGCTCGCCAGTGAACCACCATACACTCCCTGGGCGGCACCACTGGCAAGACCAAAGAAGACAGCAAACACATATAGCCCCGTTGCCGAATTCACCCCCAACCATGTGAACAGCATGCAGCCCAGAATAAGCGTTTGAAAGGCGTAGGTGTTGATAGGGCCGATGAAATGATCAGCAAGGTATCCGACAAAGGGTCGGGCGACGACACTCATGCCATTGGTGATGAGGAGAAGCTGAACCGAGTCAGTAGTGGAAAAGCCAATGACGTTGCGGGCAAAGGCGTTGATCTTGAGCGTCTATGTCAGCCACACCATCCTCGCAACTCAAACATAAGGCGGAAGACTTACATAGAACGACCCAAAGTACAGCGCCCAGAAGAACAGAAAAGCGCCGATCGTGAACAGCACATAGGGTAGCTCCTTGAACGCATCCCACTCCACAACCGGCCCCGACCGCCTTGGCTTCAGCACCGGCTTCAGCAACAGCAGCGCAACGACCGAGAGGAACATGGCCACAAACGCAGCGCAGCGCACCGCCCAAGGGAACCCGACCTTGGGTATGAGATACTGAATCACCGCAGGGAACACCACACTCCCCAGCCCCGTTCCTGTCGCAGAGATAGCCATTGCTGATGCTCGGTTCTTGATGAAATACGAGTTTACCACCGACAGCGGCGGCATGAAGATGATCCCCAGCCCAAACCCCGTTACTAGGCCCTGCGCGAGAAAGATCTGCCAGTACTCCTTGCACAGACTCGTCATAAAAGTCCCAAACACCACCAAAGAACACCCGCAGGCGATGGTCGACTTGATGAAGCCTGCATCGGCCAGTCTCCCGGAAACGATGCAGAGTGCAAACGCCAGGAACACCTGGACGGAACCGATCCAGGACACTTGGGCTTCGGGAAGCTTGAGCGTGTCTCGATAGTAGAGCTGGTAGATGCCGAATGCCGTCGGGTAGCCCCATGCCATCATGTTGATCAGACATGCTGCCAGGACCTGGCTCCATGCCACAAGACCGCCATCGGGAGGAACAAAGTCGGTTTCGGTGTCGGCAGTGACGATTGCTTCCTCTCCATCTACGGATGGGCCTACCGGAGACAAGTGCAGTTCTTTTCTGTCACCTGCGGTAAGTACCTGCCCCGGGGCTTTCTCAACATCAGTGTCGACCGCCATTGCAATGGGTTTGGGTCGCGGTGTGGAGTGTGCGTGTCAAGGTGTGTGCTGACTCTCCCCCGACCGTGGATGGGGAGTTGAACGGGTTGGTGGCTGAGGGGGCTGCCGAACTTGTGACGTTGACGATGCCACCGGCCGAAGTGCCGATAAAAAGCTTGACGAAGACGAGGCGACATGATAGGTTAAAAAGAAGGAATATGAATTTTACTAGTAGTTCTTTGCGTTCCCACACACCCTATGGCAAAGAAAGCTAACCCCTACCTACCCCGGTCTATTCCCAGGAGTTAGCCCGACCTATACCCACTACCTACGTACTTACCTAGTTCACTTCGATGTTTTGTCTATATAGCGGATGGATGGATGGGATCGTCAAAGGACTTGACGGGCAGCTAGATAGGTGCTGTACACGTGTAGGTTCGCCTCATGTAGTGCCACCATTTTCCTAATCCCGATTATCTCCATAACCCGTTTCCCCAAGAAAAAACCAAAGGCTTGTTCTCTTTCCCCACATTCTCGGGGAGAACAAATGATTGGGCGGGTGTTTACCTCCGAAGTGGTGTTGGGTAAAGTTCGGGGTGCAGTCTCCCGAGAACTGTTGCCGAAGGGAGGATAGGTAGGGGCCGTAGGGCCTTATCCGATGCGGGCGGCGGCCGTGAAATCGCAATATGCACTCCGGGTTCTGTCGGGACCGTGTGATACCTTGATTCTGCACTCTTGACGTATGTCAGGGAACCGAAATGGGAGCCTAATGCCGAGCCCGCCAGAATTTTCGAGTATTTTTTCCGAGAAGGAAACATAGTCCAGGAAATCGTCGGTTTTTGTGTTGCTGTACCACCACCCCATCCATCTCGGTTGTCGTCGCTTCTTGATGGGGAGATAGTACCCCACCAGCGGCAGAGAAGGAACATGGAAGATGCTTATATGGGGGATGAAATAGGAGAAGCCGAGATGAAAGATATACCATCGCCCGAAAGTGACCAACATCGCAAATACACAATCGTCATGTCACTGCAGGTCATCTTCTTCCTTGGAACAAAGATGCAGTGTTACTCACTGTATTACTCACCATTGTCAACCAACTACTCAAGCACTTTCATCCAAAGGGAGAATAGGGCAGTTGCCTCACCCATCACCCTGTGCAACCAAAAACAACAAGGCTGCTGAAGAAAGGGAAGGCAGAACGGATAGGGCTTATATTAACAGCCTCAACTGCGCATCCAAGCAGTCGTGGAACCAGTCACAACACTTCCAACGGGTCATAGAAACAACTGGTTCCGGGATCAGCAAGGGGGTGGGAACACAACCGCAGATTTATTTCGTCGCAGAGAGTGAGGCCTTGAATTGAGAGGCTGTTCAGAGCCTCATTCAGTGAAGAGGTGACGCAGTCCAAAGGTCCCGTGTGAATCTTCAGATCAAGAATTCAACAGTGAACAGTCAAAAAGTCCAGACCGCCGATTTCACATCGCTGGGGTCGAAATGTGTCAACCAATCCAGCAGCATGTCATGTGCCGCACAGACTTTCTTCACTACCTACTTCTTCCCCGATTTTTCGCACAGAAACGGGCTCAACCAATCACCTCCCATCATTCTCAGCAATTCTTCCCAAAACGGAAAGCGGCATGAGCGGCAGCTGCCGGAAAGTGGAGCACGACAAGGGGACCGGCGCAGCGGCCGGCAATTGGCGGGATTTTCCTGTTCTTTGCTTTCCTTTCCTTTCCTTCCTTTTCTTTCAATGCGATCGGGCCGTCCCATCACATCACATCACATCACACACACAAACATTTCTTTGAAGATTTCCTCACTGTGCCTTGGAAGCAATATATATATATATATATATTCAATACATGAAGGAACTGCCAGAGACACATCTCAATGTTTTCAGCGTCAGTGTGCAAACGAGAGAAAGTTCCAGCGTAAAAGGCCAAGTTTTTGCGACAGATTCACGCTAAACCTAAAGCGGAAGACAGCTTACACAAACATTTATTGCTTCTTTGGGAAGGAGGTGGATCCAAATCAAATCTCAGTGCTGCTTCGTTGATGAGAACTTCAGACTCGCGATCGGAAGTATTGACCTCAGATTAAACATCACGGGAAGATCAAGTTCACTTGCGAACTAATCCTGGTAGATTGTATAGGTAGCAAAGGACAACAAAACTCGAAGCTCCTCATCTCAGTGACTGACATAGGTAAGGTACTCAAGCATTATCTCACATATTCAAATAAACAAGAGAGAGAAAAAGATTAAAAATCATCGCGCTTTTGTCACTGTGCATGCTCACTGAGTAGTTTACACCCCCCTCCATCCATCATCACCTGCTTGGTTGTTTTGTCCTCCATCCAGACTTTTTCACCAAACGCACACATTTCCTTCCTCTCGGCCAAAAATCACCAGTATTCAACACCCCCGTAGAGAACAAAACCACCTCCAGGAGTAGGAAGCACCAAAGTATCAAGTGAAAATCAGGCTTTGCAGAAAAGAGAAAAAACTACAGAATAGCAAAAGACATTGTTGTGATGAAAAGACCAGCGCATTGTTGAGAGAGAAGACATTAAAATCAAGACGCCCAAAAAGATGTGTGAAAAAGAACCAGCCGCTGCCACCCAGCCCAGCCCAGCCGAAACCCGTCCGCCGACCAAGAAAAACCGACCGACCGACCGACCCGACCCGATCTTAAGATTCCCAGTGCAAGAGACGAGAAAAGAGAAACGCAGACGCGTGACAAATAACCCCCTCTCCCCTTCCCCTGGTATAGCTCAGACATACAGTCAGCCAAGGGCGGAGAGAGAAGCTTGAAAAAAACAAAAAAGAAAACGCTTTGATAGAGTAATGGTAGCTGAGAGAAGAACCAGATGTGTTTTTCCGTGCTTCCCAGTGTGTGTGTGTGTGTGTGTGTGTGTGTGTGTGCAGTTAAGAATGTTGTCGCTACATCCGCTTTGTTTCGTAGGTAGGTAGGTGGTAGGTACCGGGTGATAATAGACTCCTCCTGCCAGTGATAATTTTCCCTCCGCATTTCGACCTCGTCCCAATCATCATTTTCTTTCGTCCATCCATCCATCCATCCATCCATCCATGCATCTCACACGCCCCCCCAAAAATTGGTTTTCCACCTGCCCTCCCTTTACACCCCATTCAAAGTCGTCCCAAAAAGAATTCATGACAAGAAGCATTTCGTCCGTACCTTCCAAGTTTCGTCTGACCTTTTAGGAAAGGAGCCAAATAATAATAATAAAAATGCTAGGGAGGTAAGAGCCTCCCTAGATGAAGTCGCGGTACCATCGCTCATGTATGCATGGTCCATGTGTCTGAATGCGCAGCGGAACCAGCTTTCAGTGAGGCAGTTGACCGTCGTCAGTCGTAAGCGTAGCCAGGGTCTTGGGTTGGCGCATATTGCGAATCAAACCGACAGCACCCGACCGGATTCTCGGAAACTTTCGAGGAGTGCTGGAAACCAAGAGGGAAAAAAAAAAAACATCTTCGAAGCATGAATGAGTGTTGATAATGATGCAAGTGTTGCCCACAAGGGACCTGAAGGTTAAAAATACTGAGAAGGGGGGCTCGGGGAAGCAGGTAGAATACAGGAGGATACACCAGGACAGCCACGCCGCTTCAGTCGCCCTATCTCTTTCGCTTCTTGTTCTTATCAAGTGCCCCGGCCATGCCATCAGAAGCGTCCATCGCGACACCAGGTGCAACAGTTGATGCGTGGAAAACGGGTGCAGGTGGTGCCATAACTTCGGACACAGGGACTCCCATGTGTCGGCCGTAGCGGCCCTTGCGACCATTGCCTTCGTCCTCGCTGATGCACTGATCCGCAGGAATACCTGCATCCTTGCATCTTGCGCATGGTCTTTGTCTGTCGCAGCCCTTTTTGCTCTTTCGGCAACGTTGGCAACGGGGCTTCGTGGACAGATCGGGCTGCTCATCGTCACCGAGTTGGGCCGAGAAGGCCGAGTTGGATACAACTGACTGCTTCCGAGAAGCTGGGAGAGAAGCAGGAGAAATTGGTCCCATGGGCGCAGGGGTTGTGATCAAGGATAATGACGGTAATGTGGCAGCAGGCTTCTTTGCTTTTGGCTTCGTATTTACCTTGGTCTTGGGCTTGCCTGCCGATTGCGATCGGGGTTTGGCGCCATTGAGGGTGTTAGCCTTGAGCTTGGTGGCTTTGGGCTTGGGAGCAGCCGTGGAGCTCCTGTCGTTGCCGTCCGAGTAGTCATCGTCCTCGGCGCCCTCGCCAGCACCGTCCGTGTTGGCTACAAAGTGGCTCTCGGTGGTTTGTAGCACCTTTCTATGATTGCCAGAAGCGTCTGTCTTTTGTCTCCGTGCAGGAGGGAGCTCGTGCTCGCTTTCCGCTTCACTGGTCGCGCCCGTAGAGGAAGCTGCATCGGCTTTACCACTGAAGGTGTCGTCCATAGTTGATGCCGAGGCCCGACCATGAGAGAACTCACCCAGCCTCATAAGCTGGATGGCAACATCTTTGTCTTCCTCCGACATGCAGCTATTCGCAGTCGCAGTGGGCGTTTGGAAAGGCATTCCTGCGCCCGAGGGTTGGGGGAACCCAAAGCTACCCCGACCACGCCGGGCATCGCTACCCGGCGTCGGATATATGCCAGGATGTACGAAGCCATTGTTGTAGCTATGAGGTGATTGTGTAGGCCGGGGATTGCTGAACGGATTGGGTGCGGTTGAAAGATAGGGCATCGCGTGATTTTCATGAAGCTCAGCACGTCGCGCGGGGGACACGGAAGGGTTGGAAGTCGCAGCGGGCATCTGCGGAGGAGCAAACAGAGGCAACTCCTGGTAGGTAGGATGAACATTGGTCAGCGACAGCGCACAACTTGGTGCAGTCCAGTATGCAACTTACGGAACTTTCAAACTTGGGGCGCTTGCGGCGGCCGCCCTCGACGATGTTTTCGAGGCTGATTTCCATATTGCCCAAGTTCTCTTTCTTGATCCCCGAACTTGTGCTGAGCGCGCCGTCACCACTGCTGTACCCATTGAAGCTGTCGCCATGACCGTCGTGGCCATTTATTTGGGAGCGGTTCTTCGACGAGCGTGATCGACCTTTCTTACCGCCGCTGTTGCTGGCTCCGACAGAACCGCTGCGACGACCTCGCCCGCCATTGTTGGGCGACGGACTGCGGGCGTATGGTATCCCATGAGAGCCATGTCCGTAGTGTGGGTCATAGGGAAGCGTGGATGGCAGCGGGAGAGATTCAGAGCCGTAGTATCCGCGAGATGCCGAGCTGTGATATGTATGCGGCGCGGGAGGTTGTATTTCCTCATGTACGCGAACATAAATGTTCATATCTCTCTGGAAGTTTTCATACCGCGCGATGAGGAGGTTGCCCCGCTCGTCTTCGAAACTGACGCCCTTGGACACGGTTGGGCTGGAATACAGTCCATAAAAGTTTTTGACGGTGCAGACAATCGAGTCAGTGGTGTCATGGGGGAAGATATGAATGCGCATTGGAAGACGCGCCCGTCCTTCGTTCCCGAATACCAAGTGAAATGTGACGTTTTTTGGCTCAATATCAGACACCGTACGCGGTGACAAACTGGCGCTGGACGGGCCAGAGACCAATGGCCCCTGCCCTGTTGGTGAGACAGCAGACATACTGCAGGTCGTGTATGTAACAGGTTTCCTGTTTTTGAAGTTGACTCCAGACGGTGCTATTGCTGGCGCCGATGGAGCCAAGACCCTACTTGGACAGATGGGTAAAATGTGTTGGTTTCTTTTTTTCTTTCTTTCTTTTTCTTTTCTTTTTTCCGGTTTTATGTTTGAGTACTGTGCAACGGGGTCTTTGAACTTATTCGAGAAGCGAAAAAGACTCGCCGATGAATATCATGTGGTGTATGTGGTAGCGGGAAGCTTTGAAAGTCTTCGGTTCGACGGGGACAAGCCGACGGTTGATCGCTGCTGGGCGGTCACGAACTCTTGAGGGAGGTCGACAGAGATGTGCCACTTTGGGTCAGAGCACATCAATATATACTTGGAAAATGTGAAGCCTCCGAGGAGAGCGCACAGCTGTGTATCCTCGTGGTGTAGACCTTCACCGATTGGTTGCTCGGGCGGAAGTCGGCCAGCGCACAAATTGCGATTTCGCAAAGAACCACGATGTATGCGACCGGTATGTGCAAAGCCAAAGAGCTTGCCGTCGCCGATCGGTCGAAATATGTACCGGCTGAGAGGATATTGTGGTCCTCGTCAGGGTGCGCAAGCTTATGCTGAATTGAGGTCACCGCCGGGTGCTGCAATGACCAAGCCTGCCTTTGTGTGCTTCGGTGTCGAGGGTCGGTGGATAAGGAGGTGGTGTCGACGGAATTGCGGGTTTTCTTGGACCTGAGAAGAGAAACAAGAACCGTTAGAGCTCTGCAAGAAACAATGAAGCAAGAAGAAAGGCGACAGTGTTCGAATCGCTTTGCCGCGAACCTTGGGTTGGTGGTTACGGTGCCCCGGTGTGCTTGGTGTGTGCGTTGTCTTTGGGTGAGGAGAGAGAGGAGAAGGAACTGGGATTGCGAAAGAGGGAGGAGATTGGCAGTGATTTAATAGGAAGAGGAGGAGAAGGGGGTAAGTTTGCTCATAATCTTGATCGCATGAGATCAACGATGTCGCCATCACTTACACAAGGGGGAAGGGAGTGGTGTTGTCGGTGGATGGAATGACTGCGATCTGAACACCCAAGTCTTCGCACACACGAACCGGACCCGATCTGAGAGGCAGCGAGGAGCAGTGAGCGACATGGGGGGGATCAAAATTGGCACTTCTGGGACATGGCACTGGCCACACACCGGAGATATGCTCTTGTAGGGGGAAGATATCGAATTGCAATGACTTACCAGAAGAATCCGGGGTGGTTTGATGGCCGGGTTGAGCAATTCGGGGGTGTTGTGGGTGGTGGAAGAGAATGGAGGAGTCGCAAAGAATCTGCATTAAAAGAGCAGATGCCGGTAATCGCACACCAAACTGCCTGACCTTGCGCGGATCCGTCAGTACCGTCAGTGCCGTTCTGTACTCGACACTGTGCCACAGGACAATGACTACTAACACCACAAACCAGCGCACCTGGCCGGGTATCGACGATTTTGATTTGGATGAAAGTTTTATCCTCTTCTCTGGAGCTCTCTTAATGCTGATAGCTGTGATTTGGGCAATTTCCCGGTTTGCGCATCCCGATCGCAACCTCATCTTGTCCTTGCGCCGGGGGTGCGAAGAGCTGGCGAACCTTTGATTTTTCGCACGGTCCACGGAGCGCTTGCATCAACCCATCGACCCCCAGGGCACATCATTAAAATAAACCACGACGTCCAGAACAATTGCCTTGTTTTGTTTTTTCCTTTAAAGGGACTGATGCGATCCCAGAGGCTTGTAATCTCTCGCTTTACTGCGTAGACTTTGCCATTGGGAGACATTGGCTAAGCTGTTGGATTCCTCTGTTTTAGATCAGGGCCATTGCATCGCATTCGGAGCGCATTCCGTTTTGCGCCGAGAGTGAAATTGGTGAACTATGTACATTGGATGCAGAGCGCAGTCTTCCCTCTTCGCAGCTTTGGTTACGAAGTACAGCGAAATACGAACCATCAGCTATGCGATGCAAAAGGTATATCGAGTACATAATAGCAAAGGGTCCCAGAATGTTGTTGAGTGTTATAGCACAGACGCTGTGCTGAATGGCCTTCCCTTTTCCCGTGACATGGGAGTGGAAGATGGACTATTGAAGCTCGGTGCAAGCAGTCATATCTACGGAATTGTACGCAGGAGAGAGAACCCCTGGGTGCAGGAATACCTGGTAAAAACCGTGGCGCACCGAGACGTTCCGTTCCAGACCGCTTCCCCCTGCCATGATGCTGGAAATGCACGACAACTGCTTGCTGAGTTTTCGTAGTGGCCTGTTGAATACAAGTAATGTATAAGATGAAGCATTCGGATAAAGAATCAAACAGAGGGGCTCCTGGGCCTCACCAAAAGCGACCTGCTTGAGCGGCTGTTGGTTTGATTTTTGGTTATTCAGGGCCCAGTGGACACAGCCTGACCACACGATAGGTGTTACCCCCTTGGGCAGACAACATCTTCCAAGTTCCCCGCGTGTGCGCGCCGACTGTCAAAGGTCGTTTATAACGCCGACGCATACCACTCTGACCCTGCGCCGGGTACCTCTGGTTTATCAGGTCACTGGATGAGAATGCGCCAGAGAGGTGCACAAACTCTCCATGTGGCTCGTCGCGGCCATCTTGAACGACTAGGTAGCCAACCAATGACACATACAGCTCAGGTAGCGCAAAAACAGGGGTATGGCTGAGAAACTGATAATACTTCCTAAGCATGGAGGCAAGACTGCCCAAGGCCACAATGCGATTGAATTCAGCAAAATTCTCCGCAGGGCGAATGGTCACCGATATCTGGGCAGTTTACAGACCGGCGCTCTCCAAGTAGGTACCTTCACCGACAAAGGACCCATGACAGAAAAGGAACCGTAAATAAGAATCAGAGCTCTCCCTGTCCGAGACGAACGGTGGAGCGTGAGACGGTGAGGTGAAGGGGCGAAAGGGGCGAGTAACCATAGCGTAGGCTGCTCATGGAATAAAGTACCTGATTACACCATCTAGAATGGGTAGCTATGGGAAATCCCGGGGAAGCGACAAGATCCGATTAGAAGCTGCCATTGAACCTGACAGGCGGACGGCAAGTTTGACGGACGACGGGTAGCGCGCATATGTCGACGGAGGTATACCTACAAAGTCTGCCAGGTAGGGTTATTTTGGGCCGAGTATGAAAAACACACAAAAGCTGGGCAATTTGTCGTCGCATAAGGAAAGATAAACTTGTCTCGAGGAGACCGGTAGGTGGTGCACCATACTACCTTGGTTGTAGATGGAGGAGATCGGGCCCCGCGGCTCGATGCGCTGGCAAAGTTTCAAATGCAAACCTGCGTCGAATCATCGCGCCAGATTCCCCGAGCCTGTCCAGTGTCAGACCGTCAACAAGAGACCCCAGACCCGCCTATTATCTTCCACTTTCCATCCCACCACCGTACCGCAGCTTTCACATAAGGCAAGGCGGGCAAAAACAATTTGTTTTCACTTTTCACAGGCAGCGCGGACGCGGAGCCCAGAGAGAGCTGATCAACCAAGCCCCGCTGTCCCCCCGTTTGCCTTCTCCGGGGGTTCATAGTCGCATAGTCGTCTCGAATGTTCAAGTTGCAGAAAGACTAACGTAGCTCGACGCAGCTAGAGACTTAGATAGATGGCTTGAGCATCAGAGAATACAGATCCGTGCCTTCGACATGCTGCCCGGACCAGTTGTCCTGTTTTTACCCCTCCACGCCATCACCCACCTCCCGCAGCTGGTTGAGTCCAGATTGTGGTTACCGCCTCCACTCACACACACGCATACACACCCAAAGAACAAGCGCAGCCAATGTGGAGTGAGGGGTGGAGGTTGGTTTGCGCAACCATTTCTTTTCCCTCGCGCGCAGTGGTTTCACTGACGGGATGAGTGAAGGCGTTGTTGGTGGCGGGTGCTACTTCACCCACATCCATGAGTCTTTCAGAGATTTGACTACCGATGAGGAGTGGGAAAAAGTTTAGAAGATGAGCGAGTCTTGCTCTCGTCAGTCGTCACCGCCAGCCAGCCATGCCGTGAAATCGTGAACCTTGGCTGCTACCGCATCTACTCAGCGAGGTCAAAACTGAGCGATGTGGGCCGGTCTAGCTGTTAAGGGGAATCTGGGAGTTTCTGCTGTGTATGAATAGCAATTCTTTTTTATGTTCAGGTCCAGAGTGGGACCTGAACCTGAGAGAGGTCACGTGCAAGCTGCCCTTCTTGGTAAGCTCAGTTTTGACCTCGCTGAGTAGATGCGGTGCCCAATTGGATGACCACACCCTTGCCCATTTCGAGCTGTCGATCCCCAACCGCCAATACGCCTCCTCTGCAGTTCTGTTGTTCCCCAGTGCTTGATTTTTGTCGCAAAAAGAAAAAGAAGAAGAGAAGGCTTCCTAGTGCGAGTCTTCTCGCTCGCTTGGCTGCTTATTTTGTCATTCAGTGTCACCAGTGGACGGCACGGCCGCAACGAGGATTTCGATGTTGGGATGCGCGATCTTATGAATGGATCCAATGTTTGTCAGAAGGTTCCGTGGGGAACATGGAAGCCCTGGGTCGGCGGTGGACGCTTGTGATCGTGGCGCCCCACCAAGCTCATTTTTGGCAGGGTGCACAAGTCCGCAATCCCAACGATCATTGAACGCACCAAGCACCTTGCTTGCTGGGAACTCCACCATCGGTTCCTCTCAAATGGAAAAACCACCGGATACCGATATGACTGACGATGGCGTAAATGGCCGGTGAGAGAGAGGATGAAAAGGCAGGGCGCGTTGCAATTTCTATCACCACAAACAAGAAATCTCCTCTGCCGGCTAGCTGCTGCATGTTTCGCCACTCCGGCAGACCATTGACGTGATCAGGGTCTGCGGAGTGCGGGTGTTCCATATTGCGGCTGCACTTGACTTCCCCTCGCACCTGAGGGCTTGAAGAAAGAGAAATGAAGAAATCATTCTACTCCGCAGCGGAGTGAATTTGCGGAAGATGCCATCAGTGCTGTTTTCGGTACAATGTGGCAGTTTGAAAAGCAGCTGGCGCATTTGCGATGCTCCCGTCTTCGAGTAGCGAGCGGCACGCATCCGTTCGTCCCCCGTTGAAATATTGGCGAACAAAGACGGCAGTCCACATATAAGGTGAGGTAATTGGCTTAGCCCCAGCAGGGTGAAAGAAAATATGGTTGTTTCGGGCAAGTTCTCCTGGAGTATGGATGGCACATACGAAAGGAGGAATGGCGGCGCAGTGCGAAAGCTCGTGTGTGAGTGCGTGTTGTCGGCGTCGCATTCCATAAGAGGGGTCGTCGAAACAGTCGAGGCAATTAACGGCGCCTGAACAGGCTTTTTATGGTGTACTCAGGAAGAAGACCCGTGACCGGAGCTTGTGCCATTTCGGATGTTTGCAAAAAAAGCCACCTGCGTAATGTCTTGTGATATTTACAAGAGAAAAATAATACAGAAATGTTATATAAACAAGAAGAACACGATCGTTTCCATATTTTGCTGCGCCAGCCATTTGACTGGTGAGAATTGGCAGTTGCGGGAAGTGGCCAAACGCTGGCCCCCCCCCCCTTGTTGGCAATTTGGTCATGCGTGTTTTTGCTGGAGGCTCAACGGCCTTAGCAAGACTACTGATTTGGTGATCAAACAAAACCGAAATGAGAAGCCAATGCCGACTAGAGTTGTAAAGTTAGGGGGAAACCGAAATATGTGACTTCCATGATGCACAGGTTGCTGTTTTTTGCAAGTCGCAATGGTCATAGAGAGCTCACGTGAGTACGCGATAATGTGGTGTGCTCAAGCGGGTCGCCAAGTGAGGACTGGGCAAGAGAAGTCGCGGAATGAATAATTGGTGATTAAGCGGCCAGAATTGATAAAATTACTGGGGAAATTTTTGGTAGATGTATATTAGTAGGTTTAGAATTCATAGAACTGTATTCTGCTGCTTCAATTGCAATGGCGTCGAGTGCGCAGTCATTTGTCGTGTTTGAGGAGTTTGAGAGTTGACGCGACTGCAATTTCAAGTGGATCTTCCAGCTGAGAGGCTACGTCACCAATCCGAATGGAGAAGAGCACCTTTGGCGGGATTGGACAATGGATCTACGAATAGGCGAAACTCGAAAGGTTGTTGCTTACGTAAGTTCATAGCTCACACTTTTTGCTCTGTTCAGGTTATGTACTCGTAAAAGCAGTTGTGCTCTCTCGATTCAAGATGCAGGTTTCTTTGTACTGCGAGGCCTAGACAAACAAATAGTGGGTATTTCAGGACAATTATTGTTCTGTCGAACGCAGTCCCCGGGCCTTTCAGTTGATCCATGTTACTCACCAGGCCGCCCTTCTACAAACCAGAAAACAATATCATCTCCATCCTGCTGCGAGGAAGAGAGTCCCTTGAACTCGGATTAAGGGTTCTTGCAGGCAGAGATTCAGCAGTCTCACGGCGGTTGGACAGGCACTGGCCGACGCTGGGGATAGCAGGAAAAGAAGCCACGGCGGCAGCAATGAGAGCAGCGATGGCGAGAGTCTTCGGAAGCACCTTGGAATGCTTGGATTATGAAGAGGGTTAGGTTTTAGGATTGCATTGAAGCTTTGAGTGATGGCGATGGAGGAGAGACCCCAAAGCATAGGAACGGCCACCAATGAAGGTATTCCGATATCATGTCTGTGGTCGCAACAGTACGAGCCAGTGCTACGAGCTAAAGTTACAAGCCATTTAGCCGTGGTATCCCAACAAAGTGTAGAGGCATGATAAAACATACGTATAAAACGAATATCTGAGGGCCCCTCTTGACCTACAGAGATGATTGTTCAACAAATATTTCTCGCCGGCATGTATATGGCCTACCTAGAACTTGTGTTTGGAGAGTGTAATATCCTCGTAGTAGTTGTTCTCCGTCTCCATCCTTCTTGGAGGGACCCCCCTCGGATTCAATGCATATCTAAGCGTCACGCACTCAGTTCAATGTTATACGTCCAGCGCAACTCATAACGAAACGATGCCTTCATCTCTGCAGCTTAGGCGAAATGGAGGGCATTTAGCTGAAGTGAAAACGTGGCAGTTCCCTCTGAAGGCACGACGCATGGTTGGCCATATTTGTTTGTATACACAGAATGGTGCGTTGGTGTGAAATATGCTGTCTCAAACACTGCGTGAGAGTTGGAAACTGATCTGCTGCGTACCATGGTACTCGCCAGTTCGTAACTGTCTGAGGATATGACCAACAGAGAAAAAGAAATACTACAGCATTCAAAAAGGCTGCAAAATCAGAAAATAAGTATTCTAGAAATAATACAAAACTTTCCTTTTTAGGATTGTTTGTATTGTTCAGCATAATGATGAAATCGCTGATAATGTTGTTCGTTGTAATCATAAGATTTCGTTGTACGTACAGAAAAGACACCAATTTGGAACCAACAACCCTTACCCACGAAGGCGGGGTCAGGGTGTAAATGGAATGACAGCAGGGGCATGTAGCGGAGGCGGAAGAACAGAGGTCGCCGTAACGACCGTATTGTGGAGATATGGAAGAGTGCACGGACCAGCTGTGCCGTACATGAAGTTCGGTTCTGTTTACTTTCGGGAGGATTGTCAATAATAAACAGAAAGTGCACAGAGCACACAAGGGGTGAGATGGCCTGAAAAAAATATAACCGGCCGAACATTCCCATTCTTCCATCTCATCCTGCAACCAGTAAAGCCCTGCAGAGAAGGCATCACTATTACGCGACAACAATTTTCTTGCCTCCATGTTCGCCGTGCAGAGTTTGTGAGAAGCGCGCTGCTTCCAACTGTGTGTTTGTGTCGTCGAAACTGTCGCTTTTGAGTGGGCGCTCCTTGCTTTCTCCAGTCTATTTTTTTTTATTGAATCTGGACTTTGCGACTCGCTCACGACGACCCGCGTCTTCGACAGCCCACCACCACCCACCTCGACTATTTTGACGCGCTTTTGGCTCTGGCTCCTCAGCGCTTTCATCCAAATATCGACTTTGATTCAAATTACACTTCTGTTTCTTTTCTCAGTCCAACATTTCCCCACTGTTGGACTTTTGAGAATAGTTCCAGGGTACTTGAGTGGCATCAACCTCCACCAGACTGCACTGCAAATCATCGTCAGTTACGCACGCGCATTACCAAGAAGAACCACTCACCACCACGACCCCAGCCCAGCGACCGGTGTTGATAACGGCGGCATAAGCGGGGCTCTTGCGCAAAAGATTCAACGAATAATACTTATTCAACAACAATAGGTTCCGCCAAAATGGACGCAAAGGTATGAATAATGCTTTTCTTGCTATTCACCTCCTCCCCACAACTTCTTCCTGTTTTGGGAATTCTCAAATCCTAAACCTTTTCCCTCTCGCACCCAATACTCCTCTTCTTCAACCCAACCTAACCTTATTTCGTTTCTACAACTTTCACCTAACCTCCACCCTCTCTTCAACTCCAAGCTTTACTTGCCACTCTTTTGCAGTCTCTCCACCTGCCACTTGTGGAGATTACTCTCTCTCTCCCTGTCTTCCTTCTTTCCCAACCGCAAGTCTAGAACTCTTCTAGATCCCCTCCACCTATTTCACATTACGCCAATCGCGGCGCTGTCTGGGCATCCTTTCAGCGCTATCCACCAGGAAGCACAGTGATCGCCGCTAATCCAAGTTGTCGCAGCAGCCTCAGCGCCCACCTCGCGCGTTCCCCGCTGTCCACAGGGACGAAAATAACGTCTCAGTAACACAGTCGACACATTATCGTCAAAAATCACTCGGCAACCCCAAGACCATGTCGACCACAGGCGCTCTCAACGCCCCTCCCAAGCGCAATGCCTTCAACGATGTGAGCAATCTTTCGCGGGGTGGTGCGATGATCAACCCTGCCGGTAAGGACGGCCCAAAGAATTGTGTCAAACCTACTACCACCCAGACTATCTCGGTGGCCCGTGATGTGCGAACTGCCGACAAGGAGAACCTCGTGAGAGCTGCTCCGCTCAAGACCCTGCCCAATGGCGCAAAGTCGTACGGTGGTGGTGCTCCTATGGCCTCTACTACCAACGCTGGTCCTGCTCAGAAGCGCAACAATGGGCTGAACCAGGCGCGCCCGCTTGGCTCCCTTGCCCAGCCCCCGATCAAGAACGGCGGCCTCAAGAGGTCGACCATGGTCTACCAAGACAAGAAGCAAACCGACACCTCCGCCCGTTCCGATGTCGCCGCCGCGCTGAAGGGGGCCCTTGTCTCGGCCGACAATCAGAGCAAGGCCCCGCGTCAATACCAGAGCCAGTCGACCCTCAACTCGCATACCCAAAGCAAGTTCGCTGTCAAGGAGGGCAAGCTTATTGACATTGATGACAACTATGAGGATGGCGATATCGATGACGATGTTACCGACGCGGCTTACGAGGACGCGGTCGAGCAGCAGTCATACAATGCTGCCAGCACATCCTACGACGAGTCCCTTGTTCTGCAGGGCGCCAGTCTGAAGCAGACCGCAGTCACTGAAGAGACTGAGGACTTGATCCTGGTGTCTGGGCGTTCCGAGACTTACCGTCACACAAAGGCTCTGCCCGCCCCTCCGGCCATCGAGGAGCCTGAGGAGTACTGGGATGGTGATGAGGACGATGAGCAGGAGATCTATGAAGACCAGGGTTACACCACTGCGCACTCGTATCGGTCTCACGGCGACAACACCACCGGTGGTCCCACTACGTTGGTTGCTCCACATGCCAACGGTGATGTTCAGAAGGAGCTCGAGTTGGCCAAGGCCTGGGTTCTTCAAACTCAGACCGAGGAGGAGATCGAGGAAGAAGCTTGGGATGTCAGCATGGTTGCCCAGTATGGCGACGAGATTTTCGAGTATCTGAGACAGCTCGAGGTATGTGCCTCCCTCCCCCCCCCTTTTTTTTTTTTCTTTTGGACCTCCAAATGATTTTGTTCGCTGACTCTTCCAAACAGGATCAAATGACTCCCAATCCTCACTACATGGAGGACCAGACCGAGATCCAGTGGTCCATGCGTTCAGTGCTCATGGACTGGTTGGTTCAGGTTCACCACCGTTTTTGTCTTCTTCCCGAGACCTTGTTCCTTACGGTCAACTACATCGACCGCTTCCTCTCGGTGAAGGTTGTCTCTCTTGGCAAGCTCCAGCTTGTGGGCGCCACCGCATTGTTCGTCGCGGCCAAGTATGAGGAGATCAACTGCCCGTCGGTTCAGGAGATTGTCTACATGGTGGACTCGGGTTACACCATGGACGAGATCTTGAAGGCCGAGCGTTTTATGCTTAGCATGCTGCAGTACGAACTCGGTTGGCCCGGTCCGATGAGCTTCCTCCGGCGCATTAGCAAGGCGGACGATTACGAGTTGGAGACTCGTACTCTTGCCAAGTACTTCCTCGAGGTGACCATCATGGATGAGCGCTTCGTTGGCTGCCCTCCCAGCTTCCTGGCTGCGGGTGCGCACTGCACTTCGCGCATGTTTTTGGAGAAGGGTGAATGGGTACGTTGACTTTTTTCTCCAATCAAGAGTTTGACTTGAGAATGCAAATAGGAGTGCTAACATGCATGCAGACTCTTTCCCATGTTCACTACTCTGGGTACACCCTGAGCCAGCTCAAGCCTCTCATCAACATGCTGTGGGAGTGCTGTCTGGACCCTCGCAAGCACCATGCTGCCGTCTATGACAAGTACTCATCTCCCAAGTACAAGCAGGCTTCGACATATGTTGAGAGTAAGATCGGCAGAGGGGTCACACTTCCTCGCCTTTATGCCGCCATGTACGATGCCGATTTTTCTTCAGGCTCCGATACTGAGTCTCCCAGGCCTCATCAAGAGGCCCTTTAAAAAACCAACCACAGCAACCCGAGTGTCCGCTTGTACCGAGAACTCTTTGTCGACCCGTTTTATTCGCTGTATTATATTTTACCTTTGCGTCTCTCGGTGCCCAACACATTTTGGGCGAGGCGCTAGGACCCGACCGATCAGCACGGTCACCACCTCTGGAGCTTCGAATTTCTTGACAGATTTTCTCACGCCTCCAAAGGCTTTTTTTTTATTGGGAAGACAGACACCTTAATTCTCCGGTGTACTCTCGTTTGCCTTTCGATCGGGCAGTACGACTGTAGCGGCTAACTCGCTGGTTTAACTGACACCAACAACACCGCTGTCATATTTTTCTTTTCTTTTCTCGTTTTCTTCACCTTGTTTTTGAGGATCGGACACAGATACCCGTCGATCTGGACTGGACTCGCTTACTATTATGCAACCACACTTCGCGCATACCAGTGGGCTTCCCGTCTTGGTTAACTGGATCTCTTCCAGGATCTCTGATACCACTATGTTTTCATGACAACAAAAGTCAAACAACACCCCGCCAACCCATGACGAAGTGACGAAGCTCACGAGATTTCGTTTGTTTTTTCCCCCTTTCATTGCGCGGCATTCCCTTTTTTTTTTTCTTTTTTTTTTTTTTTTTTTCGTTGTTGATACCGTTTCTTCACCTTCCCGGGCGAAACTTTTTTTTCACGTCGAGGTTTCGGTCATGGAGCGATGGAGAGTCTAACGGAGGCTGAATTTCATCATGGCGTTGGCGGAATATTATGACATGGGAGGACTATCTTAATTATGGGCGGTAATCGATTTTGCTGAATCGTCTTTGTTTTCAACGCATTCAAGCACACTGGCGCCCCGGTATGGAACTTGAAACGGCGTCTTGTTCCGGAAGGATTGGGAGGTTGGTCAGGCTCGGTCCGGTATATGGGATAGGCCGGGTTATTGGGATTACTAACCTCTCGGAACGTCATCGGTTTCTACGGAGACGGGGAGTTACATGTATAGATTATCATTTCGCTTTAGGTTATTGGTAAGACTGGGAGGAAGGACGACATATCTCTTTAGTTTTTTTTTCGTCGCGAGATGGAGAAAATATTAGGAAGGCATGTCTTTCGCAGGCCAATCTTGTTTGGTTTTTCTGCTCGACAGACAAAACTTAGCTAGGTAGTCTTTTTACCCATAGAGAAGTGGTAGAGAGCAGCAACAAAAAAAGGAGATGGGAATTCTGATGTCTTTACGTCTCAGCCGAGTAACTCAGTGGTGTGTGGTGTCGCTCGTGTGTCGTATGCTTCATCCGCAAATCTGTACCAGTATGTGAACACACTGAAACAAAAACTCTCTCACATGATGGATACCTCATGTGTTGCTGTCTGCGGATGCAAACATGTGTATGTATGTTTCATATGCAAAACCGAATGCCTGGGACATCCCGGGTATTGAGAATCGCCGGGAACAACCACACCTTGGATGGACTTTGATTCCTGACGGACGTGAGTGTCAGAGTACAAGACTTCATCAACCGACAGCGGAAACTTGGCATCGAGACACATCACATCACCCACTTCCACATTCTTCACCATTCTTACAACCCAAACTTTCATTCATCATACATGCACAACTGGTATCACTTCAAAAGACATAGCGAGAATAAAAATTCAACAGGAGGATAACGTTTTCCTCTCCAAAATTTAAAACCTAGGTCAGCTGCTCCAAAAAGTTGAGATTAACCCCAGACACGATCGACAATGATACCAAGATTTAAGCTTTTCCCCCCCTTGATGCCACGGAGGCCAGATACCTGGGGCCCCCTGAAAGTCTGTCCAGTGTCTGTTCCCTTCAGGGTTGATCGCCGCGCTTTTTGGGAAGAAGAGGGGGTGGAGGATTTTGCCAATCCCCCGCCCAGGCCAGGCCCAGTGGCCAACAGTCTGTCGTCCCAATTTACCCTGACACCGCCTTTCCTGTGTCCAAGTGTTCAGGTCCCAGTCCGGTTCCATCGCCCGCATCAGCCTCGGAGTTGACGGACCATGTCGGGTCTGGATGTTATGAAGGGGGAGACGCGGGGTGGATCGGAGGCTACCGCTCGATGAAAAAGTGTTCCAGAGCGAGCCAATGCCTTTCGGCTATTGTGTAACTGGAACCGCCATGCCAAGCAGTTGTGACTTACCCCCCACTGTTAAGCTAGATTTGCAGCTTTGGATTGGACGGCTGTGAAGAAATTTGAGCGCAAAAAAAAGTTTACAGAAGAAGGCTTTCGCAACGCGCACACAACATCGCAGGGGAACAAGTTCGGTGGCCTCGGAATCTCTTCCCTTCATATCCACACACAAGGAGACAGGGGTTTTATTTCACTCTCTTTTCATCCTCTTCTCCTCTTTCGCTACAAAACCCCAGATCCACTATCTCACAAGATCGATATCCCATCAGTCCCCTGATCCTCGCTTCCCCTCTGCTGCTGCTACGGATACTGTTGTTGCTGGCTCCGGTTCGGCCCCAAGTACAATCCAATCCATCCAGCCCCTTCTTCGCTTCTCACCTGTCAGTCAGTTGAGGGTTGAGTCAGAGAGCGTTTTCGGTTTGCAACAAATCGGTTCTCGTTCGTTTGTGTGCCACCTCGCCGCACTTTCGTCTTCTTTTTTCCTCTCTCTCTCTTTCTCAAGCGCCAAGCAGCCAACGTGACCACTTCAGAATAATTTTACTTGTTGCCTTTTTCGCTCTTAATAATTCACTCAAGTCTATTGCGCCAACTTCGCAGCAAAACTTTTGTTGCTTGCTTGCCTAAGTGCAGCGCGAATTGTCAGGTTAGGCCTCCCCAGCCTCAGCGACCCACTAAAAACTCACAACTGCGACAACGGCGGCAATACTTCGTAACGGTCGAAACGGTATTGCTTGTGTGGATGGTTTGCTGGCGCTGCTGTTGAGCCAATTCCACTTCCCCATCTCACGCAACCTCGCACACAAACCTTCCCCTAGGTATTGCGGTTACTCCCGCCGTTCCCGTGAGACGAAGCACAATCGCCTGTGACGGCAACTGCCCACCATGTCCAAGGTCGCAATTGTGAAGGAGGCCGTGAAGGAGACGCTCGTCGGTTCGCAAGAGCCCGAGCAACTTTCGACACAGACCAAAGCGCGCTTCAACCGACATGCCATCAAGGACGAGACAACAGGCGAGCTGTACCTCGGCCCTAACGAGTTTATCAACGCCGTGGTCCCGCCTACCGAGGATTTTGTGAGTCTGACCCGCGAGCTACATAAGCGCATCTTGACCTCAAGTTCGCGCAATCTGGCGCTGTGCGAAAGGAATATCTGCTGACGTGGTGAATTTTGATGTCTACAGCACAAGATCAAGCGGGAGCAATACTCGATCCTGTTCAATGTCGCCGACCGAAAGAACCAGGGCAAGGTGACTCTTGCTGACTGGGGCTTCTTCGAAAACCTCCTCAACAAACCCGATGCCGAATATGAGATCGCCTTCCGCCTCTTCGACACGGAACGTCTGGGCAGAGTCAAGTACGAAGACTTCCGCCGCCTATACGAGCTCAACAAGGGACCAAATAACATTCCCTTCGACTGGGACTGCGACTGGGCGAGATTGTACATTGGCAGTAAGAACAAGAGGCACAGCTTGGACTACCAACAGTTTTCCCAGATGTTGCGCGGTCTGCAGGGCGAGCGCGTTCGCCAGGCGTTCGAGTACCTAGACAAGGACGGCGATGGTTTCATCGAGCCCGACGAGTTTGAGCGCATCATCCAGGAGACATCCAAACACAAGCTCTCCGACCACCTCTTGGAAAACCTGCACACCCTCTGCAACATTTCGCAGGGCAGCAAGATCTCGTACGCCAACGTGCGGGCGTTCCAGAACATGATGAAGGAGATGGATCTGGTAGAGCAGATCGTTCGGCGTGCATGTGCCAAGTCCAAAGATGGCAAGATCACAAGATCCGAGTTCCTCAACCAAGCCGCCAAGGTCACCCGCTTCTCTCTTTTCACCCCCATGGAGGCCGATATCCTGTTCCACTTTGCCAGTCTCGACGAGCCGTCTGGTCGTTTGGGCCTCAAAGATTTTGCCAAAGTCCTCGATCCCACATGGAGGGGGCGAGGTACTGAGGGCGACAGCAGCCCCGTCGCTGCGGTCAAGTCCCGGGGTGCGAATGCTCTTTCGAAGAGTCTCGAGTCGGCATACGGCTTCGCGCTCGGTAGCGTAGCTGGCGCGTTTGGTGCGTTTATGGTGTACCCGATCGATCTCGTCAAGACTCGTATGCAGAATCAGAGAGGCGCCGGCCCCGGACAGAAGCTGTATAACAACTCGATCGACTGCTTCCGGAAGGTGGTGCGCAACGAAGGCTTTCGGGGCTTGTACTCTGGTGTTCTTCCCCAGCTCGTCGGCGTTGCTCCTGAGAAGGCTATCAAGCTTACCGTGAACGATCTTGTGCGCGGTTGGTTTTCGGACAAGCAAGGCAAGATCTGGTGGGGCCACGAGCTCATTGCTGGTGGTGCCGCCGGTGGTTGCCAAGTTGTAAGTTGCTGACTGTCTCCGTGATTGCGTTTGTCGGCGTGACTGATTTCTGACTTTTTATTTTCGCAGGTCTTCACCAACCCCCTCGAGATCGTGAAAATTCGTCTTCAGGTCCAGGGCGAAGTCGCCAAGAGCGTCGAAGGCGCACCGAGGCGCTCTGCCATGTGGATTATCCGCAACCTTGGTCTTGTCGGTCTCTACAAGGGTGCGTCCGCCTGTCTGTTGCGTGATGTCCCCTTCTCCGCCATCTACTTCCCGACATACTCCCATCTCAAGAAGGACCTCTTTGGAGAGTCATCGACCAAGAAGCTCGGCATCCTCCAACTCCTCACGGCCGGTGCCATCGCTGGTATGCCCGCCGCATATCTCACCACACCGTGCGACGTCATCAAGACCCGTCTCCAGGTCGAGGCCCGCAAGGGCGACACACAGTACACCGGTCTCCGGCACGCGGCCAAGACCATCTGGAAGGAGGAGGGTTTCCGTGCTTTCTTCAAGGGTGGTCCCGCTCGTATTATGCGTTCGTCGCCGCAGTTCGGCTTCACCCTCGCTGCGTACGAGCTCTTGCAGACCACATTCCCATTCCCCGGAGGCAAGGTCGAGAAGTTGGCCGACTCCGCGTCAGGCCTCAAGGAGAAGACCCCCGACAGTCCTTTCTACCGATCCCGCAATGCCATCAAGATCCTCCTTGACTTGGATGACAACTTTGGAAGAAGGCCATTGGGTCCTAACGAGGCGGGTTGGAAATCACTGCCCGGTTGGATGAGCGGCAATGCGAAGACGGCGTAAAAGTAAGGAGAAACCAAATCAAAATGGAGAAAGGGCGGAGGGAAGGGACCTAATAGGGTAATACGCAAATGGGTGGTGGTCCTAGGGTCGTATTAAGTTCGGCCAGTCTTTTTCGGCAAAAGGGGGTTCCGCACGTCCATTGTCCGGCAGTGGGTGTCGGACTTGTTTCGCGCCGGATGCGCGCAATGCATCACCATTACACGCAGCCTTTCGCAACACTCCACAATCCGGTCTCCACGATCGACTTCCACAAGATATCATCATTACTTTACACCGACAACACACAATTGTCCGCGACCTCTTCTTGGTAGGGAGGATAGACAAAACGGTTCATGGAGTGGACCAGACTTAACAAAAAGACGGTAACCGGGACGAAAACCAAATGAGTTGGGGTCCATCTTTTGCATTGCATATGCATTTATTCCATGTCGGGCAGCGTGGGCGGGGGGGTAGGCGTTTCTGGAGGGATTCTTTTTCGACGGTTTATGGGCGGGTGTTTTTTTGTGTCATCTTCTTCGTACATGATGATTCTTTTGTTTTGTTTGATGTAAAGCCAGATGTACTTTTTTGCTGTTGGTATGATGATTTTCTTTTTCCTTTTCTCCTGTATCTAGTTTTTTGTTTCTAAAAATTCATGTTTCTGCATCCCTTTTTGGTGGGGCGGTTTGGAGGGAAACAAAAAAGCAAAATCTGAGGGGAGCAGAGAGTTCGATTTGGGGGAGATGCTATAAAAGTCAAAAGAGAAGAAAGACTAGAGACTAGATCAAGACAAAAGAGGTAGACGATTAGATAAAATGCCCGGAATATTTGTTTTCTAGATGATTGAGATGATGCAGACCTGAACCTTTGGGTGTCACTGTGGTTGTACTTGAGGTGAGTTCAATGTTTTTAGTCATACATATGTACAAGGTATGCTCAAGGTTGTGTAAGTGTTTGTTACACTTGTCCAATATGGTTGTGATACCCAGGTTGCCGCGCGCCGCATCTTGAACATTGTTTCCGTCTGTCCCTTCTTCAAAACAGTTTGTCAGCCCTCCGGTTGTCCCCAGTCCCAATGCCTAGCTGCCTCCTACCCAGTCCCTTCATACCCAGTCTCCCCATCAGATATAAAAAACTCCACCATTACCACCTCGTCCCCCTCTCCATCATCCACGAAGAGATACTCCCCTGGGTCATATTCCGCCAGTTACAGTCCTGCCTGAGGTACCTAGGGTTGATAGGTAGGTGAGGTAGGTAGATCAAGACCACCCCAGCAACCTCTTCCGCTCCCACTCATCCTTGGGCACATATTCTTCCTCTTTCTTTCCTTCCCTCCCTTTTTCCGTTGTTGGTATTAAAGGCTTCATCATTTGGTTCTCCAACCAAGGGAAATACCCCTCGAACCCGCACCCCAGCATACCCCCCCTTATTTTGGCCAGTTTCCTCACTCCCCTGACGCCTTCGAATAAACGAAGTACGTCGACTCCGACCCCGCCCATGTAGGTCGCTTGCCAGACGTTGATTTCCAGTCTGTCAGCGCCTGAGAATTTGGCGGTAAGGGCTTGTTGGGTGAAGACAGGCTTGGGGTTGTCCAGTTGGAGTTTTATTGAGTAGGATTTGATTAGATGTCTGTGAGAGGATGGGATAATAGGGGGTGGGGAGGGGTGTGATGGTGAGAGGGACAAGGGGGAGAAAGGGGTGAGGGTTAAGGGGTCGACGGGGAAGGTATTGAGTTGGTATAAAAGGGGGAGTGATTCGTGGTGGATGAGGCGGGAGGTTAGGAGGATCGCTGGGGCGAATGAGGATTTTGGGGGTGAAGAAGGAGATGACGAGGGGGAGGGAGGGGAAGAGGATATAGGGGGTGAGGGGGAGCGGTAGATAGGTGCTGGAGCGGGGGGTGAGGGGGGGATGGTGAGGAGGTAGGTGTATATCTGCAGTCTGATTTCTGGGGGGATGGTGAGGAAGGTTGGTTTGGGTTTTGTGGTTGGGTCTTCTGGTTCGTTCGGTGGTGGTGGTGGTGTTACTGGGTTTGACGGTGGTGGTGGTGGTGCTAGGTTTGATGATGATGTTGATACCAGATCTGGTGATGGCGTTGATACCGGGTTTGAAGCCATTTCAGGAGTGGCTATGAGCGTTGGCATTTGTGTTATCGTGATAGTAGTAGTCGATGACATTGTGGAACTCTGATACTGATGACAGACCGTGGAAGGACTTTGAGATCGGAATAAGTTAGGAGTCTTCCTCGGATATTTCAACGAGGAAATATTTCCATCGATTTTGATGACGGGTTGGGTCGGATGGTCATCAGCATAAGGGAAGTTGCCAAGTTGGATGTCTTGACGTTACCAGTGAGCTCTGAACAAAGATAATCTTGGCAGCGATGAAGCAGTAACGGGGAACAAAATCAACAGTCAATCAACTCGGAGACTATATATAAATCTGAACAAAGACTCAACGAACCCCCATCAGGCTGTCGATTCGCACCCACACACCACAGGCGGTGTGGTATCACAGGGGAGGCACGGCGTCGTCGCCAATGGTCTCTTTCTGGATCGGGATGCTGGCACGCGATGCATCATACACCATACCGTATTCATGACGTAGCAGTGGGAAACCAATCAATCAGCTTCTTTTATTTCAGCCAGCTCTTCCCATCCCAACAAGTCTCTTGACCCCGACCTTACTCGGAGCAGATAAGCTGACTTTTTGTAGCACAGACCGACATGGGCAGAATACACAGAGACCCTTGCGCGACCGCTTATTCTGAGGGTCTGTCAACCATCAACAAGTAAACCAGGTTGAACTGTGAATAACCGACAAACCCGGGAGACGCGGACGAGGTATTCGATTGGATCAGTCGGATTGTCTTGACGCGGGAAACGGTCTGGAAATACGACCTTGCATTCGGCAGGTGAGAAGCAGCCATACTGTTGCATATGTCGGGAGCCCCCCCGTGCGAGTGACAGATACAGCTTTGTGCAGTACCACATGCAAAAGCCAAAAGGCAGTTGAATAAGACGGGGAGGGACACCGGAGAACTGGTCAACTGGTGTTTTGCGACAGGGTTCGTGTAAAGGAGGTTGAGTGTGCTGGTCGCACATACGAAGTACGAAGTATACGCATAGCCCCTAGGTATTTCCCAGCCATCTTCTTCAAAAATCCCCGGCATCGAAAGGGTCACTGTCACTCAACACTGTCTGTGCGCCTTGACGATCTTCTTCAGGTTGGTGAAGAATCCCGCGTCGAACCAAGCCCTCGGCGCTGTCAGTGGACAGAAACATCACTTGGCGCTCCAGGGTTAGGGTAGTTATCGTCCCACGTGCCAATCCTGACCAAAAGGCGGGAAGTTTGAACGCCATGAAGCCTTTCTCAGCGCCGTGCTGGGACTGAGTGGCATCCTGGGGCTTTTTCTTGCCTGAAACAGCATCACAAAAGCCCGCCAGCTGCAGCCACACCAGACAGTTGATCAATTGATCGCAGGGCTGGTTTGCGGTTTCCACCCCTTTCACTCGTTGAAGCACATTCGTTCATTCCATTTTGATATCGCACAAATGACATTTCTTGAATTCATGTCCGCCTTGTTTGGCTGGATCTACTTCATCTGCTGGTCCTTGAGCTTCTACCCGCAGTCTATGCTCAACTTCAGCAGGAAATCAACATCAGGATCAACCGTTGATTTCCCCTTTATCAACTGCCTTGGTAGGTTTACCCCCATAAACGGATACACAAAGTGTTCCGATCACTGATAAGAACGTTACTACCAGGCTTCTTGGCATATTTTGTCTCCAACGCTGCCTTTTACTCCTCGCCCCTGATTCGCGCCCAGTATGCTGCGCGCTACAAAGGGTTGACGCCCACAGTGCAGTTCAACGACATCACCTTTGCGCTCCACGGTTTTCTTCTCTCCATCATCACCACCAGCCAGTACTTCTTCCCTCGCGCCTGGGGCTTCGCTCCCAGCATCGGCAACAAACCCAGTCGTTTCGTCCTGGGCATCTTCTTCGGCTGCGTTGTTGGCGTGGTTATCGTTCTGTTCATTGTTATCGGATCGCCGGATCGGGATAGCACTCATGAAGCCGTGAGCTCGTGGGTCTGGCTCGATGCCATCTACGCCATATCGTACGTCAAACTTGTCGTGACCTTCATCAAGTACACGCCTCAGGTTCTTATGAATTACCGGAACCAATCGACCCAAGGGTGGTCTATTGTTCAGATCCTGCTCGACTTTTTCGGCGGCGTTCTCAGCATTACCCAGCAAGGTATTGACAGCTACATCCAAGGAGACTGGTCTGGCATCACAGGAAACCCCGTCAAGTTTGCGCTGGGCAACGTCTCCATGATTTACGACTCCATCTTTATCACGCAGCACTACGTTCTCTACCGCGGTGCCGACGGCAAGGTAGCAGAGAGAGGTTCGTTATTGGGAAGCGATGGGGATGAGGAGAGGCGGATCGATTGATTACGCTGCTTCCAAGCCCTCTATCTGATCTTTTTCCGACATATTGATCCTACATCCGGACTCGCTCGAGATCGACCTCGACTGTGCTTGCGTCATCGCATAGGTATTAGCAGCATAGCGCATCTCCAGTCTCTTCAAGTCTGGATGGACCTTCTATGGCGGATGGACCACATTGCGAAAGAAGCTCAGGCCAGCTTTTGGTTCCAGTCAGTTGGCAGGAGCTCATGGCTAAACTGGCAATGGACCGACAGAGAGTTTGAATCGAAATGAATCGAAGTGACGCTTCTTCTGTGGATGGGAATTGGCATGGTGGGCGCTTGAGATGCTGTCAGACCAGCTACTGAGTCATGAAAGTCATCTAGTAAGCTCAGACCGGGGATACCGCACTGTTTGGATCACTTCGCTGGACGAATATCACAACCTTTCGGCCTCCTTTTTTGGACTTCCAGTCAGATACCCCGAAGAGAATTGAAATTGGCCAGGTACGCTGGACTGTGCAATCTCTTCTGTCATGCAAGAATATGGATCGCCTGCATCATCTCTACGTCTTCAAACCTTTCCATGATCAGGAAGAGGCTAGATCGACTTAAGCCCAATTTGAGTCTGAATTGGCCTGCATATCTGCGTTTCGACCTCGCTCGGACCCTTGAGATGGACTTCGAACCTGCATCTGTAACTGCGCGACCAGCTGCAGAAGAAGCTGCTAGACAATTTAATCTCACGCCATCTCTCCATCAAAGACGCACCGGCACTTCAACCCCGCAGAATGCGAGCTAGCTTAGGGGCACTTCAAGCGCATGCAGAACAGAGCTTGAGCTTGCTAGCTTGGAAAGCCAATCTGAACCAGCCCCCGTACGCTAAGGCCGTCTTTGCGAACCTCATGTGAAATCAATACTTGCGTTCAGCCATCATGGGACTCTCAGGGTGTCATGATGGACTACATTGCTGTCACGACACCAGATCATCAAGCCCCCCTCAGTCATCGCTGCCAGCCGCCACCCCCATTTCATCATCCAAGTCGTTGATTAGAATGGTAGAAAGAGATTTAGGGTCCCAGTATCTTGCCGCACTGTCTCTGAATGCTCAAAGGCCCGCCTGGGAGCCATAGCTTGCCAAAAGGTGGACACACCTCAAACTTAAGATACTGTCGTCATCAGAGGGTAGCAGGCATCGTCTGGTTTGTCTGGAGTGAGCCTAAAATGAGAGACGAACAGGCAAGCTAATGAGCGGCATTGCAGGATATGGCTGCTCTCTTGCTCTCCTGCTCGTTATTGTTCATGCTTGTCTGCTTGCCTGTCTACTTGTTTGCCAGCACATACATTACAAACTATTCCAACATTCTGGCATCGCAAGTTTCTTATGACACGAAAGTCATCTTTGGAGTTGGTGGTCATCGTCAATCTGGAAGATACATCAACACATCAACGCGAGAACTTGACGAACGCCCACATATTTCCTGCTTGACGGTTTTCTCCTCTTTGACAGTTCCGTCACCCACTTCGACAGCTGCATAGGAGATCCTGTCATATTGGATCGGCGGTGCCCTACAATACTTCTCCAAGGCATTTCGCAACACTAGGTTTTTCTCATCATCCCAAACCAATCCCGGATTCCAATACTATTGAACGCAACAGAGCTGGTCGCAACCAAATCTCCAGCACAATGTGCTACCTGGCCACTCTGCGTTATCGCTGCAACCACTGCCGCCTACTCCAACTCCATTGCGACAACGATAACAATCAGTTATGTCCTCGCAACCGGTCAAAGATGGTTCTTCAATACTGTTCACCCGCATACTGTCTTGAGTGTTGTGACTTGGAATGGTAGGCTCTTCTGTCTTTCCAATCTTCCTTCTCTATCATCAATTCAAAGGCCGCTGACGAGGCATGATTACCTAGGGAGGAAAACGCCGATGACCGTCTCGCCAACATCGACGATAGCTTGTCAGAGCTTGCGCGAAAGGCTGCCGCCGGAACAGTGTCGGCAGAGGCCTGCTCCGAATTGCGCGACGGTTTGGCCAGGATGGACCAGCAGCTCGAAGACGAAGCTCTGAGAAAAATCGATTACCAGAAAGAGGCGGCCGAGTTTGCGCTAAAGGTGACAAAATCGCACGCCATGCTTGAATGGAGCGCCAGGTACGCCCCGGAAAAGACGGGGCTCTACATGGCAGAACTCTATCAGGTGCACGAGTTTGCCAAGAGTAGGGGGTTCGGGAGGAGTGTCAGGAACAAGAAAGCAGCAACCGGCACAAGCAAGGCGAATATAGCTGTAGCCAAGACGAACCTCGTCGAAAGAGGCAAGCGAGAGAGCGCTGGCGGAGGAGGAGACGATGGTAGTGTGCTTTTCGACAATGGTCAAGGACACCGGCGACAGATGGCGGTACCTTTGTTGGTATACTTGCAGGTTGTTCCCAGCCGGAACAACAGGGGAGTATCAGGACGGCGGGAGCAACAGCTCTGGCGACCCGAGCGCCGAACTAGGCAGCTTACGCAGCGATCGAACGGCCGTACGGTTTCTGGAGCTCATCGCCTGATGCCGCCGCCAGAAGAGGGAGTTGCCCAGGGTCGTCCGCATAGCAAACCTCTGCCTCTTCTCCAAACTACAGGGGCGGAAGAACAACGGTGATCAAGGTAGTCAAGCAAGTAATTCGAAGCAATATGTATTCATAGCCCAGGGCAAGCAACCTTGAAGTGTGTTGTTATTGGAGATAAGCTGGCAAGCACCGCCTCTTATTTCGGTGCGAGCATCCACGGCAGTAACGTAAAAATTGAGTAAATGATAATTCAAACTTAAAGGCCAAAATTATTTATTTTTTTAGATCGGCTGGGATTGAATCCCAGACCCCCCGAAAATACCCATCCTCAGGAAGGGTACTGGCCAGTGATGCTATGGAAGCGATTTTCTAGTTAACAGGCAGGCGCGAGGAACGACGCACCATTCCACTTGACCAAACGACCATTGGTAAAGGCTAACTTGATATTCTCATAGAAACTTTGGACCTTGTATGGTGCCGTCCATCCTATCAGACAGTGCTGTCGTCGAGCGGGCTCCGGCTCCGAACATTGGCCCCATTTTTCCGCTCCGGCCGGCGCTACGGCTCCGGGGCCGCGCGCCAAGACATTTACTCTACCACTGACGTTTCACTCGTTCAGATCAGATCCCCGAAATATCACTTTCATCACTTCCACATCATCACCTCACACCAGAACCTCACTTTTCACATCTCCCAACTCGATACCTTTCAACCCAACTTTTCCACAGCTAATCAACAAGAAAAGAAAGAAAAAACAATGCCACCCCGCATCCCCACCCCCTCCGACTTTTCCCACCTAACCTCCTCTCTCCCGCACCAGCTCATCTTCCCCTCCCCGCCAGAATCCACCCAAGCCATCCTGCTCCTCTTCCACGGTCTAGGCGATTCCGAAACACCCTTTGCTTCCTTCGCTAGAAACCTCAATCTCCCCGGGGTTCTGGCTATCGCAGTACGGGGGATTAACCCCCTCCCCCCATCTTTGCTCCCCGAATCAGCTCAAACCTTTGGACCCCCAAGGCACTTCCACTGGGGCGACGACTTGCAATTATCCCAGGCCGAAGAAATCTTGGATCCAGACCCGGGTTTCACGAAAGCGACCAGGGGAATCATGACGGAGTTGGTCGAGGGGGTTTTGATAGGAAGATGCGGGTGGGAGCTGTCGGATATTTTGCTTTTTGGATTCGGGCAGGGGGGGAGCTTGGCGTTGGGTCTTGCTTCGCAGCTACGGGTTGAGCCAAGGGTTACGGATGTCACGGACTCTGACAGCAAGGAGAAAAGAAAGCAATTCAAGGGGGTGGTGTCTATTGGGGGAGCGTTGCCGGTATCTACGATCCCGACGGTGTCATCCCGGAAAAAGGCGGCGACACCAGTGCTGGTGCTTTGTGGGAGGGAGAGCGAGACGGTGGATGACGACGCGGAGGATTTACTCCAAGAAGAGTTTGAGAAGGTAAAGGTTGTGAGATGGCAGACGAGACAGGATGACGGGATGCCCAGGTGTAGAGAGGAGGTGCTGCCTATGATGGAGTTTTTTGGTGAGAGGTTGAGGGGTGGGCAGGGGGGTGGGTGGCGTTGAGTAGGATCTTCGAATTCTACGGCTTCTCGAAGCTAGTATCAATCAGTGAGCTCCGTCCGTCGACGGTCTTCTATCTGCTGCTTAGGAATGAGGAACAAGAAACATGTGATATTTCCCCTTCTTTACCTCGACCCTATGACGGGTACATTCACTCCACTAGAACCAATAGGACTCAACTAGGTAAGGCCTTTCAAGGCCCGCAAACTCATCGAATATCAGCGTCTTCATGGAGAAAATGCCATCGGTGCCTTGCAGCTGAATCTCCCCGTCGTGAGAGAGAATTGCTTCCCTAACCTGTTGAATACGTTGATGGGACGCCCTCATTGCGGACAGGTGAAAGCCATTCGTACAACTGCTTACAATATCGATGGTGCTGGACATCGTTGGTTAATTACCTGGACAGAAATTATGGTCTCCCTCGTTGTAGTCGACCGGCTGAGCACGAACACCTCTCTACTCATACTTGCGGGCGGGAGTATAACCAGTGATCTGCTCACTCCCCATGATCAGATTCCCAGTCACGTGCCCCTCCTTTCTTCCATCTCTATCTCTCCCTTTCATCCCATCCACATGCCCGCCCCTTCTCTTCTCGAGCATATATATACCACCTTCCCAGCCCACCTTCCAACGCCTCCTTCCAATATTCAGGTTAAGGACCTCATAGTCTAGCGGTATTGGGAGGAAGTTTCCCGGGAGGGCAGGCTCCCGGGAAGCCATGCGTTCGATTCCTGGCCACCGAAACCTTTCACGAAGAAACACCCCCCCCCCCCTGCGAAGGGGTTTTCGTAACCGACTACCCTGAACCAAGATGCGAGGGAACGGCTAGCCAGTGAGCTTTTTGCATTTCAATTTCATTTTTTTTTTTGTTTTTTTTGCTTTGCTTCTCATGAATTAATCCTTTTTGACCTCGATAAGTTGTGAGAAGTAGAGGAGAATGTTGCATTGGATGGGATTGGACGGGGGGGATTGTGAAGCTGGTAGGGAAGCAGACTGTGATGTTTCCGTGGGGAGTGTAGCGCTTAGGCGGCGGATTTTCTCTCGAGCCCATGGTCCTGTGCAGTTGTGATGTTGGTGGAAGGCGAGGCTGATGTCAATGACGGTAGCTATCCTCACAATCGGCTCCAAACAGTAGCACCACAGTATACCGTCATAAACAAGTACATAGGCTCAACTCGCTATAGTTCTCGATCTTCAAATAGAAGCGAAATATCATTCCCAAACGCCTAGCTTATCTTTTACACATGAAGTCCATCGCCCACCCGGAGGCATACGCAAGATGGATAACTTCTGCCCATAAAGACATCAAACCTCAAAAATCTCCCCAATCCCCTCCCCACCACCCCGTCGATTCTCAACCAAATCCAACCTCCACCCCTCCCAGTTCTTCAAACTCCGTTTGATCTCCTTGATCCGTTCCAGCCTCTTCTTCTGGTCCTCCTCCTGCGCCCGCCTGAAAGCCTCCTCGTCAAACTCAAAGTCATCATCCTCCAGCAATTCATCATGCCCATGACCATGCCCGTGTCCGTGATCACCACCACCACCAGTAAGCGCATTCAACCCACTAGCAAAGAAATCCCCAAACCCAGTCGCAACCGATGGGGCACCACCTCTATGTTTATTCCCTCCCGCACTTCCCAAATCCACATTCTCAAACCTCCCACCTGAAGATAAAGGCTCGTCGTCTGGGCCCAGTTGCATTTCTTTCCGCTTCTCATGCCAGATCCCCCTTCTGAGGTCCGTATTCTCGGCCTCCAACTCCCTGACCCGTTTCTCCAGCTTGAGCCGTTCCTCTTCCTCCAGCTCATTGAGTCCCTCATCATCCCCGCCCCCTTCTGCAGCATGTTGTTTCCGCAACTTCAAATTCTCCGCCTCGACTTTTTCCACCTTCTCCTTCAGCTCATTCGCCTCCTTCTCCGCCTTCTCCTTTTCTTTCCGCAGAGCCTGCGTCCGCCCATCTTGCTCCTTGTGCAGCGTCGTGAGGGTAGCCACCTTCTTCTCCAGCCCCTCGACCTTTTTCGTCAGTTCCTCCTTCGCTTTATTGCTCTCCTCCACCTCCTTTTCTAACGCCCGCACCTTGGTCTCAGCAGAAGTCAGCGCCGAGCTATCCTTAACCGCCTTCTCCGTCGTCCGCTCCAAATTCCTCTTCAAATCACCCAGCTCCCTCTGCGCCAACGCAGCCGCTTTTTCTGCCCGTGCAAGCCTTTCTTCCAGCGCAGCAATCTGCTCAGTCGGCCCATCCGAAGAAGGAGCGCTCAACCTCTCCACCTGTGCCCTCAGCACCGACATCTCCAGCTCCATCGACTCGATCGTAGCACTCTTGCTCTTCAACTGCTGCTCCAACTCTTCATTCCCACCTGCCGCCGCAGGGGTATCTGACAGCGAAGGAGGGGAACTCATACTGACAGAAGGGGAAGCCACGTGCCTCCTCGCCAGCTGGGCCTGTAATTGCGCATTCTGCCTCTGCAGCGCGGTGATCTCGTTGCGCAACTTCTCCCCTTCCCCATCTTTTTTGTTGTCTCCTCCATCCTCCTCCCCGTCTTTGTCTCGCAAATCCGCAAGCTCCCCCTCGGCCTTCTGCCATCTCCGCTCTGCGTCTTTCACCTCTTTCTCCAGACGAGCCTTTTCCTTTTCGAGTTCCTCAATCTTAAGAACATGCTTCCTGTAGATCTCGGCGGCCATCTCCCCCGAAGCACCGCCTTCTGAGGGACTGAACAAGCCAGGGGACAACGGTCCAGATGCCCGGAAAGAGGTGGAGCGCGCCTTGGATTGCTCTGCTAGCGAAGAAGGGGGCACAACCACCGTCGGAGAGGTCGGCTTGGAAGAATCATCGGCGTCCTCGGGAACAGGAGGGGGCGGAGGGAACGCCTCGGTGGCAGCTGGCTCGGGGGTCGCGGACGACGGGGTGGGAGCAGCACCAGCGTCTGATGCTGCCGCCTTTTTCGAGGTGCCGCCTTTCTTCGCTTTGGCTTTCTTCAAGGCTTCGACCTGAGGTTTGTATTGTTAGTACTGCGCAATGACAGGATGTTTTAATGAGCAAATACGCATAAAGAGCCGAGTGCTTACCTTTTTCTTCGCGGCCGCGAGCTTCTCGGCCTTGGCCTTGTCTTCGTCCGCCATGATTGATGTTGAAAGCAACTCCCTTGGGTTTCCCTTTGATCTTGCCTCGATGATTTTGTGGAAATGAGCTCCGTGTAACTGTAGTGTGTGGTGGTGGTTTGGTGTTTGCAGTAGGAGGGAAGCTGTCCCCCGTCGCAATCCCGCGAAGTGGCATGTGGCATCTCCCCCCCCCCCCCCAAGGTGAGCTTACTGGGGGCGCCTAACAGGACCCCATAGTGCCCAAAGCGCCCCAATCCTTGTCAAACCACAGGGGTACTCAAATGTGACGACATGATTTTAAACACAGTCACTCCTCCCCCTTCTTTTACACTGAGTCTCACGTCAAACAAAATACGGTTCATCTTCAAAATTCAAAAGGATATACAAGAAAAAGCACTCTATATGCTTCGATTCATCATGGAGACTATTCATAAATTCAATGTTGACAATGATACCTGACCAAATCATCCCGCCGACGTTAAGCTCATCGGACCCATCATTTTTAAACAACCATATCGCGGCCTGGTTACCGCTTTCCCGGGGTCTTTAATCGCCTTTCTTATATGATTACGCCATGTCATCTTCATCCATTTAAAGGATCTGCTGGAAAGCACGGTTGATGGGAGACCGGATGGGGGAAACACCCTTCCAGAACTCAATGGTCTTGAGAGCGCGCTTGGTAATACCCTCGGGAGTGAACTCGAACTTCTGTTGCAGGGGAAAAAAGAATTAGCAACTGTCCAACAACGAAAACCACGATCACTAAAACTTACCGCGTAGACATCCTTGTAAGGGCCGGAAGCACCGAACCGGTTGAGACCGAACTGCTCGTGAGTGTACTTCTCCCAGCCCATGGTGCTCATGACCTCAATGGACAGAGATGGGATGCCGTCGGGAAGGACGGAAAGCTGGTACTCCTTGGGCTGGTTGTCGAACACCTCGAAGCAAGGCATGGAGACAACACGGGCCTTGATGTTGTGCTTCTCGGCGAGAACCTTGACGGCATCGACGGCGATGCACACCTCGGAACCGGTGGAGACGAGAGTGATATCGGCACCCTCCTGCTCGTGGAGGACGTAGCCACCCTTGATCGCCTTGTCGAGCGTGGAGCCCTCAAGCTGGGGCAGGTTCTGGCGCGAAAGGGCAATGATGCTGGGGGTGTGCTTGGAGGTGAGAGCGACGTAGTAGGCGGCGCTGGTCTCGTTGCCGTCGGCCGGGCGCCAGACCATGCAGTTGGGGAGCGCACGGAAGTGGGTCAGGACCTCAATAGGCTGATGGGTGGGACCATCCTCGCCGAGACCGATCGAGTCGTGGGTGGCAACCCAGATGGCACGGACCTGAGAGAGGGCAGAGAGACGGACGGCACCGGCGGCGTAGGAGACAAAGTTGAGGAAGGTACCACCGTAGGGGAGGATGGTACCGTAGGCGGCAAGACCGTTCAGGATGGCGCCCATACCGTGCTCGCGGACACCGAAGCGGATGTAGCGGCCAGCATAGGTTCCGAGACCAGTTGCGGGGGGCTGGAAGTCGATAGCTCCCTTCCACCGGGTAAGGTTGGAGCCGGTCAAATCGGCAGAGCCACCGACAAGCTCGGGAATGGCATCGAAGACCTTGTTGATGACGATCTCGGACAGCTTTCTTGAGGCAACAGCGGAATCGGCGGGGGTGTAGACTGGAAGGTTCTTCTCCCAGCCCTCGGGGAGTTCGCCAGTCTGGCGGCGGACGAGATCATCGTGCTCAGCCTTGAACTGCTCGCCATACTTGGCGAAGAGCTTGTTCCACTCCTCCTCAGCGGCGGCACCGTTGGCGGCAGCCTTGTGGCAAAGCTCGTAGACCTCCTGGGGGACGGCGAAGCTCTCCTCGGGGTTGAAGCCGAACTTCTCCTTGAGCTGCTTGATATCGTCGGCCTTGAGGGGAGAGCCGTGGACACCGTGGGTGCCCTGTTGCTTGGAGCCGTAACCGATGATGGTCTTGAGCTTGATGAGGGTGGGCTTGTCCTTGACCTCCTGGGCCTGCTTGATGGCGGCCTCGATGCCAGCGAGGTCGTTGTCACCGTCCTCGACGGACAGGACCTGCCAGCCGTAAGCCTCGTACCTCTTGAGGACATCCTCGGTGAAAGCCTGGTTGGTGTCACCGTCAATGGTGATATGGTTGTCATCCCAGATAGCGATGAGGTTGCCAAGCTGGAGATGGCCGGCGAGGGAGCAGGCCTCGGAGGAGACACCCTCCATCAAGCAGCCGTCGCCGAGGAAGCAGTATGTGTAGTTGTCAACAAGGTCGAAACCGGGCTTGTTGAAGACGGCGGCAGTGTGCGCCTGGGCCATGGCAAGACCGACGGCATTGCTGATACCCTGGCCGAGAGGGCCGGTGGTGACCTCAATGCCGGGGGTGTCGTGGGCCTCGGGGTGACCGGGGGTGATGCTGTCAACGGTCTTTTACGACGTGCGCTGTCAGTAAACACGCGGCACCTCGCGAATCGTGAAGGGGGCAAAACTTACACGGAAAGCCTTCAGGTCATCGATTGAGAGGGCATAGCCGTAGAGGTGGAGGAGGGCATACTGGAGCATGCAACCGTGACCGTTGCTTTGCAAAGATGCTCGTTAGCGGCAAGCTCATCGATCCAGCTCAACCGAGCTCCAGAGCTTGGTGAGGGGCAACTTACGAGAGAACGAATCTGTCGCGGTTGAGCCACTTAGGGTTCTTGGGGTTGAACTTCATGAACTTGTTCCAGAGGACGTGGGCAACCGGTGCCATGCCCCTATTTCCCTTGCGTCAGTATATCTGCGACCTTTTTTGGCCGGCATCGGCAGTTGAGATCTGAAGATGCCATAGGTATCGATGATGCTTACATGGGGGCACCCGGATGGCCCGAGTTGGCGTGAGCGGTCGCATCGGCCTGGAAAGAGACGTCCGTGAGCTATTGTACTGTATATTCACCTCAATGGGTTCTTGTCGATGGTCTACTGTCCGGCAGCTCTTGGGAAGCTGTCGCGACAGCCATGTACGGCAAAGGCGGGGGTGTTCCTTTTTCTGTTGGGTAGTTCGGACGGAGACAAGAGACAAAGTCACTTACGGCCAGAACACGGATGGTGTTGATAGCAAGCTTGTCAACCTCGGTGAAACCCATTTTTGCGAATGCTCTGCAATGAATCAGGGAAACAAAAATGAGGTGAGTTCTGAGGAAAAAAGGAGAGACACTTGCAAATGGCGAAAGGAGAGATTTCGGAACGGGATGAGGAGGTGGGGTGTAGTTTTATGCTGTGTTGCCGTACCAGGGAGTGCTGCGTTGGGGGGATGGAGGGGCACGTCTCCCACACAGAGGGGTCTTGAGATTCCCTGGCACCTTTCGGCGCAGAAGTGGGGTTATCCCTCCAGGTTATGGTCAGTAAGGGAACAGCAACTTGCAGCTCTGGCACTTCTGGTTCGCCCGGATGAATGCCAGTGTGGAGTTGACTTGGGTGACTCGAATGAGCTCTAACGGTTCATGCCAGTTCTGGTCCCGTCTGTACGTCTCTACTTTTTCTTGTTGATTCTTTTTTTGCCCCCAGGGATGCTCGTCTTATTTTTCCTAGGACCGGAGGGGAAGCGGAGTTGGTGACGTCGAGGAGTCTTTGATGATGCCGACTAATCACAGCCTAGCCTCGCAGAGCTGACTGTCATATATACTGATCTGCTTTATCATTTTCCTTTTCCTTTCTTAGCTTATGCCCTGCATATACATATATCCATCCATCCATCTGATAATCGGTTGGTTCATCAGTAGGGATGAAAGTGAGCTCCAGAATTCAGGGACTCTTCGCTCCTACTGCAGGAATGGGGACCATGAGTGAAACAGCAACGAGCGGCACGCCGGCATCACCGCCTTCAGAGCTTCCCCGCGTTCGCTCCCACTACCACCTTATGCGGACACAACCAAAAACTTCAAAGACGACATCTCCTCGAGGACTTGATACCAAGACATCTCTCCGCATGGCTCTCACTCAGCGACAGCAGAATCTCCGCTCCGCGGTAATGCGCATCCAACACGCGACCATAGAGGATGGCCGCAAAGAGATAAGAACTTCCAGGTTCGTGGATTGATGAGCCATTGACGTCGCCTCAGGTGGGAGGAATATCTCCGCTGCAGTTACAAGAGAAGAATTCTGTCCAACGAAATCGGAGGTTCGCCCGATGTACCCCCGCTGGCCTGGAGATCCCAAGTAAGTGCCTTTTCGAGTCCGTGTTACGGATAGCGGGGTCACCCACCGAGAAGAAGCTCCCGCCCGCGCCCATGAGCTGGCGGCGGCGTGCGCTATTGGCCACATCTTTGCCTCTAGGAAACATCTGGTTGGCGGTATGATGAGACGACTGACTTATTATTCATAGCACCACCTGGGAGCTGGAGGACAATGCGCTTGCCGCCTGCTTGCCACATATGCCGTGAAGACCAAGATGCCATGAGCGTTTTTTTATGCTGAACCCAGCACGGATGCTTCCTCGCTGCCCTCTGCTCTCGCCAGTTATGGTGTGAGTCCTGTGCCAGATCCACACACCCGAAGGTTCAATTCTCAAGCTTGGTAATTACCATCTGTGAAAACCTGAACACGACAACATGGTGTTGATCTCATCAGAAAAGCTACAGCCATAAGCTGAATTATACGTGTGTCGATAAGGGTTAGGGTCGTCGGATAGCCTGTATGTACCTGAAAAGTCAAAAACTCCATCAATGGTGCATGGTGGGGGTCACATCACCACGACCTCGCAGCTTTTCGCTTCATCCCGCGCAAAGCAACAATTCAGGCTAAAATCTTCCTTGAACAGCCATTTCTCACCTATCTAGACCCTGCATTATATCCACTTTGTGTCAGTGGCGAGGCTGAAATCTTCACAACTGGATCACTTTCCCAAAGAAGCAATACCAAAATATTTGGAATATTCCCAGCAACAAGCAAAAACCGGCAAAAATGGTACAAGCCAAGTTGGATACGGCGCCACAAAAGGGTCAGCCCAAGCGCAGACCCCATCAGCAACTCCCGGCCAAGAAACCTGCCAAAAAGACCCAGCTTCCAACCAAAGCCCAGAACGCCAAAGACCAAGAAACCACCCAGCCAGTAACGAGAGAAGACATCCATCACCACCAGCGTCTCCTCGACGTTTTTCGACGAACCTTCAACGAAGTCATCACCGACGCCGACTTTGAAGCCAGGCAACAAACCCTCAAGACCGCCTTGTTCGAGAGGGACTTTGTCAAAGCCTTCCAGGACCCTTCTTCTCTTCCCGTCTACGCGGCGAGATGGAGTCCCACCCGCGCGTTGTGTTATGCTTCTGTCCTCAAGGGCATCCGCCCTCACCTGGACCGCATCATCACCACACCTGAAGAAGAGAGACAAAACCTCAAAGTCCTCTCAATAGGCGGCTGCGCAGCAGAACTAGCAGCCTTTTGCTCCCTGCTCTCCTACCTTCCCCCTTCTGTCTCCGGCCATCTCAGTCTTCTCGACTCGGGCCCCTGGGGTGAGGTCATAGCTTCCATGACCCAAACCTTCACCACCCCGCCCCCCATCTCCAAATACGCCAGCGAGGCCGCCAAACTCGCTGCCGAAAAAGCCATCGTCGACCCCGCCGCCCGTCTCTCTGTTCAGTTCCTCCAAGAGGACATCATCTCCCTAGCCACCACCTCCCCAGAAAAACTCGTCCCGATTCTTGGAGCCCAGACCGAGAAGCCATTGTTAGTAACAATAATGTTCACCCTCAACGAGCTCTTCACCGCCTCGGGAATAGGGAAAACCACCCTTTTTCTTCAAAACCTAACCGCTTCCATCCCCTTTGGGTCTTTGTTGCTAGTAGTCGACAGCGCGGGGTCCTACTCCGAAGCTACTGTCGGAAAGGAACAGAAGAAGTATCCCATGCAATGGCTTCTGGACCATATTGTCTTGGGGACGCAAAAGACCCCCGTGGAGAACAGAACGTGGAAGAAGATCGAGAGCCACGACTCGGTCTGGTTTAGGCACACCGAGTACCTCGACTACCCCATCCCACTGGAGAACATGCGTTACCAGATGCACTTGTATAAAGTGGTAGACAGCAGAGTTCCGGAAGAGAACGAGCACAGTGAGGACTCAGATTAGATGACGCGTAATTCAAAAGAAAGAGAAAGAAATCATGATCAAAACACCAGTGTACTTGAACTTTATGTGTGTCGATATGTGTATATGACTTGATTGCTGTATGTGCTACCGGATGACTTTATACCACCCCTGAATTATCCATCCACTTTCGTAAAGCCCGTTGTGAAACAATCACAGCCTTTACTGACCTGGAGAAGAAAAACGAAACCGCCATGCCTACCGCCATGAGAGCAAAAAACAAAACCGAAAAGCAAAACAAATCACACCCAAACCAACTTCTTGATAGAATGCCCCAGCTGCTCCAGCAACGTCGTATTCTTCTTAGCCTCCGCCAGGCTGATAATATCCCCCTTCTCAATCAAGTGCGCCTCCTCCGGCTTCTTTCCCGCCAGTCTGGGCTGGTTATGCATCGCCAGCCGCTCAATCTCCGCCGCAATCACCACCACTTGCTGAATCTCCGTGAGACGCGAGATGGCCCCGTCGCCCTCGTCCTTCGACTTGGCCAGCGGGTCCGCCGCCGAGCTGGTACTGTACAGCGCCTTCAACGCAATTCTCCGGGGTGGCTTCTCCGCCGGCTTTCCAGAGAAGAATCCCGCCACTCCTGCGAGAGCCGACGTGGAGGTTTGTGTGGTCCCCTCCTTGGTAGGGTCTGCTTCCGCAGCGTCATCCGACCCATGCGCCTTGGGGGTACCAGACATGGAGGACAGCGAGCGGGTGTTGACCCTGGTGATATCAGTCACACCGGGCTTGTACTCGATGACCATGCCGACATTGCGGAGCTCATCAGCTTGGGCGGGGGAGATGGTCGACGTGATGTACGTGCCAAACTTGATCTTCTGGATATGCGCCAGGTCGACGCGCTCAAACGACGAGACTTTGTCGAGGTTCCAGTCAAACCGACAAAGATACAACGCAACATCGGTCAGCATCAGCACGGCTTCTTCGAGGGAGGCACTGCGGACGGTGTCCGGAGTATGGGGGGTCAAGAATGTCCACCCTCCGATGAACTCCTCTGACTCGTTCTCCACGACGCGCTTTTGGCAGAGCTCGATGGCTTGCTGGCGCATGTTTTGCATGGATACAGCTGGGTCTTTGGTCATCATGTTGGCTTCGAACTCTTCGAATACCAGAGACGTGACGTTGCCGAGCAGAAAATCGATGCTGGCTTGGAGGAAGAAATCGTTGAACATGCTTTGAGTAGCGGTTAGTAGGATACTTGTCGCAGGAAATGATACGACTTACCCATTGAACATGCGAGTCAAACTGAGGCCCGCATCAGTCAAAGCACCACGGTAGTTCCTCTTTCTCGTCCGGGTGTAATCGCCCTTCATTGCGCCTGTAGAGGCGTATTGCTTTGAGATAGCATCACCATTGTCCGCCCACAGCGTATTGAACCAGGAGTTCTCTTGGTCTTTTTGCAGCTTCATGTCGATGCCTTCCTCCTTCATTTGCAAGTCAAGCATATATTTGGCGAAAGAACTCTGGCAAACATTGGTCCGGTCCAGACAATCCATGCAGTTGGTTCTGAGGGTACCCTTTTGTTTCGTCACCACACGGTCTTCGACGAAGACGCTGCTTCCCAGTCTCTCGAGCTCGCTGCCCAGAATTTGCAAGAGAACAGCCACATTCTCGAATTTCATGCCGCGGCAGACCGAGTGAAAATCAAACCACTCAAAGCCGACCTTTTCGGCCCCTGAGGTAGCAAGCTCCTCGTTTAGCCTGTCAATGCTCCGCTCGTACAGTTCAGCGATGGGCGCCTCCACGCCATGTTTCTCAACCAGGTTGACAATCTGCAGAGTACCATACTTTTTGCGGAGTCCCTCAAAGTGTTTCTTCAGAGCTGCGTAGTTCGCATCTGCGGAGTGCTGCAAGACGGGTGTGGGCTTGAGAGAGTACGGCGACTGGGTGAAGAACAGCGGGAAACTGCCTCTGATCTGGACGAACGAGTAGACCTTGGCCTTGGGGTCCCAAGTGGCCTCGTGAGAGGAAATAATCTGCTCTGTTTCGACAGAGTTGGCGACGTTGCCATCTTCGTCGATGCCGCGTCGTAGGTATCGTAGGCCTGCACGCTTGATCGACCGGCGAGAGATGACCGTGATGTCATATTTTCTCTCGGATGAGCGCAGGTCAGCCGTTGCCTTTTCTGGAGGCGGCAAAGACGTCTCGCCAGGATCCAACTGGGAGGAGGCAAACTCGGCAAGCTCGACTGAGTCCTTCGCTCCACTGTCGTCCTGCGGAGGGTTTGTATCCACGACAAAGGACCTCTGCCCGACGAACCCCTGCATGAGAGGCAGAACAAGGCTGTCAATTCCAGCGTCGATGAAGGGCTGGATGACATTGCGGTTCCAGAAATAGTTTGGGTCGACATGGTTATGTAGTGGTGTCAATGAGGCAGCCGGCACCTTGGGGTTGGCCATGCTACGGGTGATGTCGTAGTCGTACGAGAAGAAGAAGGTCTTGCTTGAACCAAACAGAATCTGCGTGGTGCGGAGCAGCCTGGGAAGCATAGCAATGGCAGCTTCACTGCCATCGGCGCCCTGAGGGATCTGGAACCGCGTGGGCACGTTCTTGTTCGACACCTTCCCGTTGCCGCCAGCCGCTTGAGCATCTGGGCTCAGTCCCATATTCCGCTTGTTCTCCATGGCCCAACCCGACTTGCTGAACCACCTCTGCGCAAACCGGCCGTACCCGCCCCGACGGCTGATGACATCTTGCGCAATGCTGCTCTTCGCCGTATTATTTGGAGTAGCCTCCGTGGACCACTGATCTTCAACGGCAGGGTCGACTGTCACATCGTCGCCGACTTCGTCGATACCCCCTATTTCAGGCGAAGTCTCATCCTCTCCGCTAGAAGCACTACTCTCGCCTTCTTCGCCCGCCTTCCTGTTGCTCAGAGCGGTGGCCGTCTTGACGATCGAGTCGGCGGCCTCCTGCTGTGACGAGCAGGGCGTCAGAGCAACCTCTGTGACGACATAGATGGGCAGGCCCCGGATCTGCGCAACCTGCTGGCGTCGAGTGATGGAGACGAGGTAGCTATACTTGAAGACCGTCACAATTCCTAACTCGGTGTCAGCTTGCATCCTCTTGAATTAATGCTGATTAATGCTGCACTTACCGACAATGCCGAAGGCCTCGAATGAAGAGTTGGGCTTTGAAAGGTCGGCGCCGCCGGCGGCATCGAGTGAGGAGACGGTCGATATCGAGGCATCCCCGTAGCGCACCCTGACCAGGGGCTGAGGGGGAGAGCGCTGTCCTTGCTCCTTTCTACCCAGCGGGTGCAGCACCAGCCCGTCGACGGCTGCGCAAATCAGCACTTTGCGCGCCAGGCTCGACATTGTGTCCTTATTTTGTTAGGTGACTCTCTTGAGTTTGAAAATCTCAATGCTGGCCGAGTAGTTGGAGGTATGTCTCTCCAGCCATGCCCCTCGTTGGGCGCGTACGCGAAGGAGGGCTGATACAAGTGATGATGGATGGGCTTGGGATGCAAATAGGAAATCACAGAAGAAGTTGTTTTGAGCCCGAGTGACTTTTCAGTTGGTTCTCAAGATATGCAGAGAAAATGGAAATGACAAAAAGAAAACACTTTGGGGGGGGGGGGGGGGGGGTGGTGGTGGTGGTGCAGGTCAACTGTCAACTGGGCAGGCGGGTCCTGTCCTGTCACCCTGACCCGGCGCGCACTTGATGATGTCGGTTCGTCTTTCAAGTGGTGGGGCATGCCGCATTTGTCTCGCTCGGCAGCCACCCCAGTCGTCACTGTGCAGCCCCCCACGTCAGTTGGGCCAATGGTGGACTGTTCCTGGCACACTGGACATATGAAAAACATGGTACTGTGACAACCCCAACCCTCTCCTCACTTGCCAGTTGTGCCTGAATCAATTGCATTGGGAAGCAGGTAAATGTGGACAACCTTGATAGTCAATTCAGATTTTCTGTGCTAAGCTACAGGAGAGGTAGTCTGGATCATGTTTTCCAAATCTGCTCTGCGAAGCCAGCCCGGTAGACTCGAATCTCACCGGTGTATCTTTTGTGGTAAAAGCAATTTCTGGCTATACCCATCCCATATGGCGGCGACATCCTTAGACTGCAATTTTACATGGCAAGTCTCTCGACCTTGTCGCGAAGGGCGCGGATCTTGGAGTTAAGGTCCGAGGCCTCGTTGGAGGTGAGGGAAACGGCGATGACGGCACGAGAGACACCGCAAGCACGGCCCTGGAAGTCACATGTTAGCGCAGGTTTCTTGTGCCAGCTTTGTGTGTTGTGGTCTTGAACGTACGAGAGCGACCTTGCTGGGGACGTAGACATAGGGGACGTTCTTCTCCTCGCTGATGAGGGGAATGTGAAGAACGATGCTCAGGGGCTGGGTATCAGCGGCAAGGATAACCAACTCGCTGGTACCGCGGTTGATGGACTTGGTGGCCTCGTTCTGCAAACCGTAGTGTTAGCACACACCACTCATCCAGACTCCAATCGCAGAGGTGGGGAGAACATACGGCACCCTTCTTGAGCTGTCTGTAGTGGCTGGCCTGCTGGACGCAGTCGAGGAGCTCCTGCACGAGAGCAGGGTCGTCGGCCTTGGGCCAAGCAGCGGATTCGTTCTGACCAGACATTTTGTCGGTGTCGCTGGGTATTGGATAATGGAATATGTCCGAAATTGATGATACCTTGACTAGATCGTCTCCGAGGTTCACTGCGCTTTGCTCGCCCCGGGGGTTGCGTAAGTAGTGCTGGGAAAGAAATGCGACGTGTACGTGAAGAGGAAAAAAAAGAGAAGATTTGTGTTGCAAAAAAAAAAAAAAGATTGTTTCAATATGCGACGCCGGCCGAGACTTTGCAGGCGGTAAGAACTGGCAGAGACGCCTCAGACTTCAGCCATAACCAGATTACCTAATCGACCGTTATACATGCTAGCCTTGGATACCCAAACAGTGCAGTTTAGATGCGGAATTCTATGTAAATACCAAGAGATATGTTGATCAAAAGTGTCATCAGACTATAGTTAGTAATTCTCTGAGTCTGGGGACATGTCTCCTTCAACATAAATCTAATGAAGCTGAAGTGAGTCTTGAAATACTTTGAGGTCTCGCAGACAAGCCAAGCAAAAGTCGTTAAACGCACAGTCTTCCTAGCTGAACGTTCCTCCCAGGGTGCTGCCGCAAAGCTTTGCCTCTGTGGGGCACAGCAGCCAACCAACTTGCAACCTGGAAACACCTCGTCCAGCAGCAGGAAGGCCAACTTCGAACCGTCCCGTCATCCCCGATTCAACAACACCCATTTGCAGCACTTTCGGCTTGTCAACACGCTTCATCAACACCACCCACGCTATCGAACCCGATTAATCGATTACTACACTTAACGCAAGCCGATACAGCTTCGCTTTCAATACATTCAAAATGACAGACGCCTGGTAAGCCACTAGCCCGGGGTTGCATCCCCTCTCACAACACGCGGAGTCGAAGAGCTCCATCGTGGTTCCCAGCCACCATCACCAGCACGATGTTTACTCGCAATCACCGCGATCCATTGGACTGTCATACGCACCTCATCAATATGTAGCTCACTTTGCTAACGATGTTCTCCTCTGCAGCCCTGTTTACGCGGTGAGTACACCATCTCCACTGCGGTGAAACGACGTCAGCTCGTCGGCTGCGCCAAACCAACCTCCCTCCTATCGATATCGATGCGGTGACCGATATCAAAACAAACGCCATGTACTGACAATATTATATAGCCCTTCTTTGGTGCCATGGGCTGCACCGCCTCCATCGTGTTCACCTGCTTGGGTGCCGCGTATGGTACCGCCAAGTCCGGCGTCGGTATCGCCGCCATGGGCGTCCTTCGTCCTGACCTTATCGTCAAGAGTACGTCGTCATCATCGAGACTATTACGCCCAAGCTTGAAACATGAAGAGACGCATATGCTAACATGGGGTGTGCTCGCTAGACATCGTCCCCGTCATTATGGCTGGTATCATTGGCATTTACGGTCTCGTCGTCTCTGTCCTGATTTCCGACGGTCTCACGCAAGACGGTTACGCCCTTTACACTGGTTTCATCCAGCTGGGTGCTGGTCTCGCTGTCGGTCTCGCTGGTATGGCTGCTGGTTTCGCAATTGGTATCGTCGGTGATGCTGGTGTCCGCGGCACAGCTCAGCAACCCAGGCTGTTCGTCGGCATGATTCTCATTCTCATTTTCGCTGAAGTCTTGGGTAAGTTTGGCCGCTCAGCTTATTGATTATTCCTGCCTGTATACTAACGTTCACCAGGTCTTTACGGTCTCATTGTTGCGCTTCTCATGAACTCCAAGGCCACGATCAACGTCACCTGCTCATAAACAATGCTTGGAGGTCTCTCTGCAAACGGATATGGATAGACAAGACGTTACCTTTTCCAGAACCCATATACTGCTGCGGACTAGTCAAAATATATCGTCGCCGTTTTAGCCTTTCTTCGAGCGTTATGACGGCGACATACTACGGAGTTGCCATCTCCCTCAGTGGAGATGGCGGTGTCACATTTTTATACGGTTGAGCGAGCGGCGCATCTCGACGAATGGACGGTTAATGGCTTGGTGGAACGTACATGTACTATTGTTTCATTATGGTTGCTCTATCACGCTCGGGGTTTTGGTTTTTCTCATCATAGACGGATGATGGGCAAAGATTGTAGTTTAGGTTGGAACGGTGTTCTTTGCTACATTTGGTAACCTTGGCATGTTGTGCTTCTCTCAGTGTGTGTGACGTCGGGGTCAGTCTTCTGTTGTATTTCGGTATGACTCCATACTTTGCTCTTTTTATTTTCTTGTGATCTGTACTAACTGTTCAACCTCTAGTAAAACAACCATTTCGAATGAGCTCAAGATACCAGCCAGCACTTAGACCCCTTTCCATGGCAAATTGTGGTTTTCCATTCGCTACCCTCGATCCAGCTCCAGTTTTACTCAGCGTCCCGGGCCGCTAGCTTTCCTCTCTCCGTTATCTCGAAGCATGATGCCCGCGGCTAGTGAGTCTCGGACACAAACCCAGTCGGATGCATCCTCTCAGATGCTTGACTTGAATATCAAGGCCAGTTCGCCAAACATCAAACATGAACAAGCTTCTTATTCAGCACTCTAACCTAACAAAAGCAACGCCTCTTTCCCCAAAAGCCGTTATCATGTCTATCCAGCCGATAGTCCCTCGTACCGATACCGGTACATCCGCTCATCGCCACCCGTGGTTGTCCCTGTCTCTCTTTCCCTGGGCTGTCTCCACCAAGATCTTCAAACCTTGAGTCGTTGCCACAACCCACATAAAGAGCTAGCAGTGAATAAAAGACCCAAAGTCAGAGTGAAAAATTCAACAACGACTTGAATAGCCTCGCCCGGCTAGCTCAATCGGTAGAGCGTGAGACTCTTAAGGAGTACTCCGTATAATCTCAAGGTTGTGGGTTCGACCCCCACGTCGGGCTCAATTCCCGTCGATGATTGATTCAACGATACAAATCTTTTTGGCTGTTTTCACTTTTGTTTTTATTTTGCACATTCTTTGGTTCTCTCCTACGTCCATCGCTCTGTTCTGATCTTCCAGAATATATTCGTCTTCAAACTCACTGCCTCTTCTTATCATTGTTAAGTCTAGAGACCAAGAGCTATCTCATGCTGTTGTGTGTTTCAGCGACTGAGGCTTTCCTGTTTAGGTCGTCGGACTTTAATAACTTCCTGTTACTGAACAATGTTGAGATCTGTACAGGGCGAAGATGTTTCTTCGTACTGGTGCTCGGAAACCTCATACATGATTAAAGTGAATAGTCTATCTCTGAATAAAGTTCACCATTGGAGAGTTGCTGTACTGTAACGTTGCGATGTAGCGGTTTATCTTGATCATGATTTGATTTCGCTGCTTATCTCGTTGAAGGCGCTGGTTTTCTCGTGGAGATACCGTTCAAACCTCATGATCGGATGCATGGTGCAGGTAATATATACACTTACGCACTGGTCACTTAAAACGGTACAAATTGTCTCATGTCAGAGTAATTAGCTGCAAGTAAGGCTTGTACATCCCGAGTCTACTGAAAGTATATGCCACCACGCAGCCTCGAATCATCGACCAACTAATTACGATGTGGACCTCAAACCTGGGGGCGGGTTAGACAACCTCATCTTCCATCTGTCTTCTCAGCGCCAACCTTCAAATTATTTATCCTTTATCAATGGCACCATGGTATTGAGAAAAAACGTGGAGCAAAACGCGCTGAAATCCGTTATGGAAAACTGCTCCGAGGCGCTTGGAACTCCGTGCTTGCACGTGAAGCCCAATCTCATCTCTCGGATACTAGTATTCGCATCTGGAGGATTTCATCGGAGGAGCGCGCGGGACCCGGCTGCAGTTGGTCCCTTATACATTTTCTGGATACTAGTATTCGCATACGCGCGGTTCGAGAACAGAGCGAGCAAGCTGTCTGTGCGGTTTTCTCCAATCACCGTCCTGGTGGAGTTGAACTATTTCACCAACGGTCATGCTTGTTGGAGCGAACTGCGGTGGTCGATGACGGCGGTCAGACTGGTTCCGTGTTGCTGGGAACGAGTTGCCGCTCTTGGGGCCATCTGCCATCCGATAATCTGGTGTCACACACACACGTCCCCGTCTCGGTTGCGACGGAGCGAATACTAGTATTCCGAGCTTGGCGCCTTACCTAATACTAGTATCTCGTGTTCAAAGATCTTACGGCTTCACTCTCAAGCCACAAGTGTGGCTGGCTCATGGTACCTTTTTCCGTTACGTACTCTTTTCGTCCCTGTACCTTGCAACTTTGCATTCCATAGTGTTTTCTTGCGGGGAAGTACCTGAATGATCATCCGGCTGTCCGCCAATCGAAAGAGGACACCAAGAACAAAATCATGGACTGAAGGAGCCCTGAAAAATGGAGTTGCTCCGTCCAGCAGCAGCAGCCAGTCCTTGTAAACAACAAATCGGCAAGCTGCGAATACCGATCGAGGACGAAGTATTCCGTGCCTCCGCCACACACAACGCAGGGGATCGGTGCGAGCTGCAATAGCGTGTTGAACAAGGACGGGAGAGCATGGGATAGGTCCAGCCAATGGTACGCTCCCGATCCTCTTCTCAGTGTGATTTTTCGAGAGAGGTTTGCGGTCTGCAATCTGCGTTCTTCCTCATCTGACCGACGGCCGGGAGAGTGAAGGCGTGGGCTCAACTTGTTTTTGTCTTGCATTTTCGAATTCCCCACGGAGTAAAACCCTCAGCATCTGCTCTCTCTTACACCGCCGGTCCTTCTCTTGATCCATTGGCGTTTTACACTTCTAATTGACCACAAAACTTCAAGGCGTTCTTTCGTCTCTTGGCAAGGTACACATAACCGCCACAGCTCGCGCGTGCGAATACTAGTATCCCCATCACCAATTTCAACGGGGACCCGCCCGTCGTCCGAAGTGACAGACAGGCCCTGTTCGTCCCCCCTGCGGTGGACTCCCCTTTCCCAGACCCAGACCCTCACTTTCGCTCCCCCCTACTAGTTTTTTTCCTTTTCCGCCTTTTCCGCCTTTTCAACACGACAACCCCATAGAATATAAGTCTGCGCGCAAGTCGCGTTCCCCTTTGCTTCAAGATGTCTTCACGATACTCTTTGAGGCAGACCCCTAGGTAAGTAATGCGACTGTTTTTTTTTTGTTTTGTTTTTTTTCTTCTTTTTTTTTTTTGGGGGGGGGGGGGGGGGTTGGGATCCTTGCACGCACTTCTGGGAGTTCGCGATTTGTTTTGCGCCTGGAATGCGCCGATATCCTCCGCCTTCAACTCGATGTGTTCGCCACAAGTACTAACACGCGCATAGGAAGAAGGAGCTCTTCGATGGTATGGTAGAAACGCCTCTCCCTCGCCGAACACTTCGTCGCAAAAACCCTGCCCCTGAATCCGACGGCGACTCTTCTTCTACCTCTCCTACCGACCTCTCTTCCAGCGTCGAAAGTATGCCGGCCAAAACCGTACGCCAACGCGGCGTCGCCAAGTTCACCGAGCACCTAGACCTGGACGACGTCTCTGCCGTCTCCACCGCGCAGACCACTCCCGAGCCCGAAGAGGTGTCAAAAGAGCTCCTCCCCAAGTCTAATGGCAAGGCCAAGGTGAACGGCCATGCCAATGGCAAGACGAAGGCCGTCGACAGCTCCAAGGACAAGCTCGTGGACGGCTGGAGGCCTGGTATGGATCCCAAGGTTGACCTCTCGGGAGAATACGAATTCGGTGGGCCGTGGTTCGTCTCGGTCATGATGATTGGCTTCCCCCTTCTCATGTGGTACATGTGGGTTGGTATGGAGTACTACAAGGGCAAGTTCCCTCTGCCCGCTGCCGATCAAACTCTCGGCGACTTCGGCAAGCACCTCTTCAACCTGGTCTACACCGGCGCGTACCCTCACGCAAAGGCCTGGGCCATTTACTGGACTTACTTCGTGGGCTCGGGTATCATGTACTGCATCATGCCCGGTGTCTGGGCGTACGGCAAGCCCCTTCCTCACAAGAACGGTGAGCAGCTCAAGTACTACTGCTCCGCCTACACCTCGTTCTACGCCACCATCGCCATCGTCGCGGCGCTGCACTTCTCTGGTGTCTTCCCCCTGTACACCATACTCGACGAGTTCGGTCCTCTCCTCACCGTTTCGATTCTGTCGGGTTGGATCGTGGCCATTGTCGCCTACATCTCGGCCTTTGCGCGCGGCGCCCAGCACCGCATGTCCGGCAACCACATTTACGACTTCTTCATGGGCGCCGAGCTGAACCCCCGCATGTTTGGCGTTCTCGACTTCAAGATGTTCTTCGAGGTGCGCATCCCGTGGTACATGCTCTTCCTCCTGTCCTGCGCCGCCGCTGCTCGCCAGTGGGAAAGATACGGGTATGTGTCTGGCGAAGTCGGCTTCCTTGTCATGGCGCATTTCCTGTACGCCAACGCTACCTCCAAGGGCGAGGAGTTGATTGTCACCACCTGGGATATGTACTATGAGAAGTGGGGCTTCATGCTCATCTTCTGGAACCTCAGCGGTGTGCCCCTGTCGTACTGCCACTGCACTCTCTATCTGGCGAACCACGCTCCCGAGGAGTACCGTATGAACCGCTACCTCCTGGTTGCGCTCTATGCCAGTTACTTGTTTGTGTACTGGGTCTGGGACAGCTGCAACAGCCAAAAGAACCGCTTCCGCGCCGCCGAGAAGGGCAAGATGATTACCCGCAAGACTTTCCCTCAGGTCCCCTGGCAGACGGTCAAGAACCCCAAGGTCATCGAGACTGGTATGGAGAACAAGATTCTGGCCGACGGCTGGTACGGGCTCGCGCGCAAGGTGCACTATACTTGCGACACGTTTTTCGCGCTTACCTGGGGATTCGTCACTGGCTTTGACAGCCCCTTCCCGTGGTTTTACCCCGTGTTCTTCGCGATCATGATTGCCCACCGCGCGTGGCGCGATATTTCGCGCTGCAGGGAGAAGTATGGCGAGGCGTGGAAGGAGTATGAGAGACAGGTGCCTTATCTGTTTATTCCTGTAAGTTTTTTGTCGCAAGTCGCAAATCGCATTCTTGACCTGTCAGCTAACTAGTGGAAATAGTACGTCATCTAAAGTCCCGATACAATGGGTTGGCACATGTCCGTCGTGCGCCAGGGGAAAGGAAGAAGCTTAACTTCACTTACTAGAGAATGCCGATGTCAGGGCCACGCAAGTGGCGGGTGTCTACATGGCTCGGCAGGGGTGTTGCAGCCGAGATGGGACGACACGACAAAATAAGGTTTCGGTCGGTCGGTTCTCCGCTCCAAGAGAAAATATTATGATGGGTTATGGGATGAGGAGAAACATGGAAATATCTGGGATGATGATATCTGGACGACAAGGAAATACAAACGACGGGGGGTTGGGTGGGCACGGGAGGAAAACAACAAAAGGGGTGTCCGAAAGGAGGGGGGGGGGGGACGCGGAGTTTTTACGTGCTGATGATCATTTTTCCAGCATCTGGCAGGCGGGCGGGCGGGCGCATGAACTGACTTGGTCGATCGCTTTTTAGCAATGTTTTAATTGTTTAATGTTTTCTCTGGGGTATATATTTTTGGGGGGGTTTTTCTGCAGCTTTGTTCGGTTTTATAGCAAAAAGCGGTCGATTTCGTTGGCTTTTTTCACACTTCTTCTGTCCTTTTTTGCTTTGGTGCTTTTGATGAGCGATAAAGGCATGCCTGCAAGCGTGCCGGTGACATTCGATAATTTGTTTTTCTGTTGTGACTTCGGAGGGCAATATCTGATCTTTGCATTGGTTCAGGTCGATATGGAGGATGGTGACGGTACCTAACTTGATGATATCTGCCCTCTGGTCGGGTAGACATGTTTCGAAATCACAGAAGGTTGAAGGTGGTAAAAGTTGAAGGTGGCCAATCTGTCAAATGCCGACTTGAATCGCTGATGTCCACAAACGGAAATGTTCCCAAGATTGGACAATCGTATATATGCTGCGAGGCTCGAGAATAAGTTATGGCTAATGAATGTTGGATTGGGCTCGAATCAAACCCGAACTTTTGTATTTTAACTGGGTGAAAGGTGTGACGAGCAGTGTATAAGTTGATGTTGGCAGGTATTACGCGGCCTCCAAGGCAGCCGTTTTGTACCTTGAATGATCGTGAGGTCTGAGGCGCTTAATACCCTACGTTTCTTTCTACTTTTTATATGTCTGTAATTTTCAATAACCAGCAGCATTTTGAGATTGTGATTTCCCGAAAAGTCTCCAAGTCTCCATCCATTCACTCATCCGTCTATACCTGATCGTGAGGAATTCGACGCCACACTGTTTGTTAGCGACCACGACTTCCATCAACTGTCTTGTTCTCTTGACAGATTATAAACTCGGAGAAAGAGTTTTTGATGGACAAAATATAGCTGATATGGCGAGGACATTGGCTTATGTAGCGACTTTGATCGCTCTGGTTGTCGGTACGTTCTGACTTTTCCCCTAACCACCCTCTCCTTCCCCCCTTTTCTTGCTAGTGAAAGCGGGAGACAGGTGGAAATCATGCCTCCAACACACAGCCAAGAGAGCAATGGAGGGAGTAGACATTTACCTCGCTCGATCCCATCGTGCTAATATCTTTTTACCTTTGTACGTCTCATGCTACCTACTGTGCTTCAACTTCTTCTTGCAAAGCCACCAAGCTAACTCTTCCAACTGTAAAGCAACGACACTATCCCTAACCGCCACCCTTCAACCCCTCTGGATCACTTACCACCCCTTCTCCTCCCGTTCCGCTTCCTTGTCTTCAGTAGTATCCGATAACATAGGCCTCTTCAGACGCTGCATCTCCTCCTCAGCCAAATGCCAGCCCTTCCCTGCCCCGGCGAACCCCTTAATCGGGCACCACCCCGAGCGCATCTCCAGCTTCAGCTTCTTCTGCCCCCACTGGCGCACTGCTCGTCTCCAGATGACGTTTGTCGCTATCGTTCAATTTACCACCCTCATGGCCATCTTGTTCACCCTCTACCGACAGCGACTTGCTGCTTGGAGAGACACCATGACCCCCACAAAGAAGGGAGGAGGAGGAGTCCACTACGGCATCGTTATTGCCGGCCTTTTGTGGTTAGCAGCAGCAGGCGAGCTCGTAGCGCTGGGCATTGTGTCGTATCTTTTCGACCACGACGATTTATTCCTCGTGCCCGGGTACGAGCTTGGCCCATCATTTCATCTGGCCTTGATCAGCAGCGGGATATCACTGTTAGCGGGCGTGGGGCTGGTGATGGCTTCGTGGGTTTTGGAAGAAGAAGAGGAGGAGGAGGGGAGGATTTTCTTGGGGGATAATGAAAATGTCCCTCCTCAGGATCAGGACCTTTAAAAGAATGCTAGGTGTGCTCTGGGAGTTCTCTATCACTTGGAGGAAACACCAATATATATGCCTCCTCAGCGAAGGGTCTTGCTTGGAATGAAGCGATTACCTACCTTACTTAGGAGAGGAAGATGCGTGGATAATGGGGACCAAGGGAGTGATCTTTTCGATTAAACGCTTTATCAAATACCTTTTATACCTTTATAATGCTACTAGTGGTATAGAGTAACTAATCTGATAGCAGGACTATTAGGTTACTCCTATATGCGTTTATCTTCTTTTGGTTGTGTTTGTGGACATCAGCGATCCAAATTCGGCATTTGACAGACCAGCGCCCCTTTTAAAACCACATTGGCCACCTTCAACCTTCGAAGCATATCCACCCAACCAGAGGGCAGATATCATCAAGTAGATAGGTAGTTGCTGTCGAAATAAATAGACATCTCAAGATGCAAATCATCAACAAGCTGATGGAACTCCAGGCACTTAAGATAGACAGAATGTACCGCGTATGTATTCCTTAAACACCTGATACCTGAACATATCTCGTCCAGTGCCTACTACAACCCTCTCCGCTCCGCTTCGCTCCCTCTCTCTCATACACATCTAAACCAAACCAACTTTCCTACCTCCACCCATCGTGAACCCTGGCTGTCTGTCTAATATACCAAACCCAATACCTGCAACATGCACAAGCACCACCTATGGCTAGTTCATCTCCCTGGATTTGTCTTGTCTTTGCCACCTTTTTCTCTCCTGTCCTTTTTTTTGTAACCCTCTCCCCCCAATCTTCCTAGCACGCTCCCTAAACCGAATGAAAAATGTTGCCGCGGCCATGATTATCAAAAAACTCCATGGTACCATGCAAAATTGACAGAACAGAACATAACAGAAGAGAAAAAAAAGAGACCGCAAGCCCGTGATGATGACATGTTTCCACAAACCAGCCAGCTCAAACCAGCCATGTAAACAGCAAAGAGGAAAAAAAGAAAAAAAAAACTCCTTTAAACTCCTTCCTAATACGTAAACCTAGACAAAAGAAACCTGACAATGTGTGTGTATGTGAGTGATATACGACCGACTTCCACAACGGCAATAAGCGGCTGCAAACCCGAAACAAAAAACCAACTTCTCACTCACCCCTCCTCAAAGCTCTCAACTCCTCCCTTCTCCTCAAAGCACTACTGCTCCCCACCACCCTTCTTAAAGTAGGCGTTCGCAGCGGCAGCGGTGTTGGCGTTATCATCTCCGCTGATGGCCCATCAAATGAAGACACTATCGGTGGTGGTGGTATCGCGGATGGCGTCTCCAATCCTATTCGTACAGGTGTCGTCTCCGTCAACCTCTCCACCACTTTCTCCTTGATATTCTCGATACCTGATATCGTGTTATTCGGCGTCGGAGGTGGAGGCGGAGGCCGTGGCACCCGCGACGCAGGTCCAGGAACAGGCGCAAGAGGTGACTTTGAGCGTGGGCTAGCGATACTCCGTCCACCTCCACCGCTCTTACCGTGGTGACCAGAAACCCGAGTTTGGCCCTCCTAGGACCACCTCGAATCCGAGCTGGGCGCACGACTCCTCCGCTGTTTCCCACCTGAAGTTGCTGAACTAACACTGAGGCTCGCCTCCCTGCCTCCTCCTCCACTTCCAATGCTGCTGCTCATATTGTTACCACTGCTGCTACTCTCACCGCGATTTCCAACATTGCTCGCCGAGAGATACGTGCTGCCCGTCGGACTCGCCGAGTATTGACTGCCCCCTGCCCCGGCATTATTCAGAGAAATCGTCGAGCCCGACCTAAGGCGTCCAAAGTAGCTATTCTCCTTGTTGCTAAGGGAACTATCGCTTCGCTCTGCCCGTGTCGCTGTTATCGGCATCGAGGCAGCTGACGACAAAGTCGGGCGAGAAAACTGCGACATGGAAGTCCGCGGCAGCCGGCTCTTGGTAGGCAATGGTGTTCCGCCGGGGCTCATCGGCGGCAGGAGCATGCCACTGGCTGTGGCATCCTGGCTGACCCTGCGGGGGATACTCGTGGCCACTCCGTCCCGACTGCGCGGCCGGTAAAGACCTGCGTCGCGATCTTGAGCCAACCCCACGGCTGTTCGCTTGGGAGTTGCTGCGATTTCGATATAGGCAGACGACGACTGCGTCGGTCGGTGGCCGTGGGTGGGTGTCTGCGGCACGGACATGCTCAGGTGCAGGCCCGGCGGGGTGTAGCTGGTGTTCCGCCTCGGGCCGGAGCGGGAGCGCGGTCCAGGTCCCGTGCTGGAAGACATACCCGCGCTGCCACTACCAAGACCCAAGCCGCTGATTGATAATGCATCGTGCTGGAGATCAGAATCGATATGGCTTCTAACGAGCTCCGACGCCAGGTTTCTGACCAGAACGGCTGGATCCTTGTCCGCCAGCACCTGGATGTCATCGAACAAAATGCGCAGCTGTTTCCCTGTGCTGGATGTGCCAGCCGCCGACATGGAGCAGTTATTGGCCTCACACCCGTCCATGATGTTCCGCACAAGACGCAAGAGATTAAGCCGTACAACGGCCTTCTTGTGACTGAGCTTCTGGGATATGCCGGCATACATCTCGGCCTTGGCGAGAGATGCTGCCACCGCCGGGCTTAAGCGGAGAACCTTGAGAAGTGGTTCAAGCAAGTTCGGATCGAACGCAGTCGCCTTGGCCGGATCGAAGCACGAAATGATAGCTGTGGTGAAACTACCATCAAGAATATGGCTCTCGACCTTGGCCGTCTCTTCTTGCAGCCAGACAAAAATGGCATCCAGTGCAGTAACCTGCCAGTACTGATCTGCCAAAAGGGTGACGTAAAAGTCCAACCCGTGGTTCTGCCACAGGTATCTCCTTCCCTTGCTACCCGAGTGCGCCATGTCGCAAAGGATAGGAAGAACAAACTCTTTCGGCGGTCGATCCGTCTTCATGATCTTAAGAAGAAGAGGTATGATGCCGTTACTGGCGGCGTACTCCTGTCGCTCCTTGCTGAGACGACACAGGTTGAACATGGTGTTCAACACTTGGTTGGAAATCTCGCGGAAATGCTGTTGTCCTTTCTTCATCGAAAGGCTCAAAACGTCAATCAAATAGTCAATGGCGTCGGCAGAGTGCAAAGAGTCCAGCACGGCTGAGCATTGCGACATGTTCTTGATGAACTTCAGCATCGTAATTTGGTGGGCAGGTGTCATTCGTCTGAGATCCTTGAGAACCGCTGTGATCTTTTGTTAGAAAACCACAAGGCATTATTCACTCTGACTTCACGGACAAAAGACTTACTCTTCAAGACCTGCCTCTCGGCAACCACCTCCTTGACATAAGCTTCCGCCTGCGAGAACAGATGGAAGATGTTGACGATGCGACCCTCAACCAGTTCAGACAACTCGTCCTGGTCTTCATCCAGAACCTTGTGCAAAATGGCAGCAAGAGGATCCAGAATCTTGCTCCGCGAAAATATCCGACAAAAGTCGTTCTTGGGTGTTGGACCCTGCAATTCAAAGACATTCCAGATGCCATTGACGCCGATCAAGACCAGGTCTTGGGAAGTCTCGTAATCTTCGTCGAGGAACTCTACCAAAACGTTGAGACCACCCGCACTGACAAACATCTGCAGCGTTAGGGTGGAGGTCTGGTACATTTGCCGGACAAACGCGGCAGCCTCGAGGCGAATCTCGTTAGAGTATTGCCGTGCGGCAAACTTCGTAACTATCGGGATGCCGCCGACGAAGCAGAGGTTTTCTTGGAGCTCGACGTCGTCCAAGATGATCTAAGCGAGTCAGCATTTCATCCCTCTCAAGTAAAACAACACGGGATAAAACGTACCGCATTCACGATTTTGAGTAACTGCAGGATCATATGATGCCTGCTTTTGACAGTGCAGGGCTCCAATATCTCCAATATCGGCAACAACCCGTGCGCACTGATGATGAGATCTTTGACCTCGGTGTTTTCCCACAGCAATGCAAGCTGTGTACGAGATTAGGTTTCCCTTCGCAACGACGCCACAAAGGAATGTACTCACCAAGTCCTCAGCCAAGTCCGCTAATACGTCCTCTCCTTCACTAGCCTTCATGGATCGTACCAGCTCCTCAACCCGTTCTGCCATCCTCGCGTGGCGGTCTCTTGCAATATTTGCCTCGAGGTCCATTTCATCCCAACCAGGGTCCAACATGGCAAAGGGATCGTCCTCCTCCTCGTCGTCACCAAGCCACGAGCTGTTCGACAACTTACTCAGAATAAGTTGTCCTTGGCCATCTTCAGAACCGCGATCGCTTTCTTCCGGCTCAGCGATGGCAGGGCCGTTGCCAAAGATGTCCGAAAAGTCCTCGTCGCCTTCGTCTTCGGCGAATTTGGTGATCTCGACCTGTGACCGGGTTCTCCTTACGGGTGGCTCGGGTGCCTGCAGTAATGACGGCCGCGATGAGTTCGGCCGCCGTATGCTCGCACCGAGTGGCGGCTGAGCCGACCTCGGCAGGCTAGTGAGGTCAGACGGGTGGAACAGTTGTGGAGCATCCTAGTGAATCAGTCAGTTCAGCTGCTCTTGTCTCAGATAAATAAAACAAGTGGAGGGCTCTCACCTTGCTCCCAAGGTTGTTTAACCTTCTATCAAATACATTTTCGTTATCTGCAAATAAATCAGAGTAGTCGTTGTCGGCTGTATGCTCGCGGTAGAGAAAGTCCGGCCGAGGCGGTATCTCGAACTTGCTGCCCATATGACTCTTCGAAGGCGACTTTGTTTGGCTAGGATTTGACGGGGCAGGCCTGCTCCTTTGCCGTTTGTGCTGAGGTTTGGGTTCAGCAAGTTTGTCTGCCTTCTTTGGAAGAGGCCGGATGGTTTGCTCTGTAGTATCAAAACTCTCGGACCAGTGCTTCGGTCCCTTGATCGTCACCAGTTCCCCTTCGAAGTTGTCATCCCAATTCTCCGAGTCCTGGTGGCTGTCGATAGACGCAAAGGCTTTCAGCCGATCCCCCGACAGCAAACCGCCAAAGTTGTCTTGACCCTTGATATGTGGAAGATGAAGGGCAGTCGGGGAGATGGCCGATGCAAAATCGTTATCCCAGTTATCGTCGTCTGCTTGCTCGGGGGACCTGAACGCATCGGCATTGGATCTGTGTTTCGTCGCCAGCGTGAGAGCACCCCTGGCATTTATCGCCGGGTTTCCGCGGTGGCCTGCCGTCGCCCCGTGATCCGATCCCAAGGATTGCCTGGTATTGTGCTCGGAGGATTTAAGAGCTTTATTCCACTGCTTCACCTCTTCGACGGCTTGGTTAAAGTTCGATGGTGCTTTCGACACAGGCGCGTCACTTCTTCGGCAGCCCGTAATCCAAGGATGCCGTAGTAGCTTCTTGGCTGACACCCGCAGATTTGGGTCTTTCTGGAAACATTGCATAAGGAAATCTCGGGCAGCCTATTCCGGAGAGGTTAGTATACTTGCAAGATGCATTACGACAAAGACAAGGGAACACTAACAGGAGACACTCCTTCTGGAAGCGGAGGATGATCGTCGTTGACAATGGCAAACAATGCGGGCATTGCTGCGAGGTTGTGGTAGGGTGGCTTGCCCTGCAGCAACTCAATGACGGTGCACCCGACGCTCCAGATATCAGAAGCCGGCGTAGCACCCGAGAGCTGAATGATCTCCGGTGCCATCCAGTAGGGCGTCCCAACGACCTGAGCTTCCTTGTCACCACCACCCAGGGTGCTCGTGGAAACACCAAAGTCGGCGAGCTTGACGGTGCCATCCTTGGTGGTCAGGATATTGGCGCCCTTGATGTCCCTGTGAATAACACCCTGGTCGTGCAGGTATTGGAGACCCTGTAGAACCTGCGTCATGTACACACCAACGAGGTTCTCAGGAAACTTCCCGTAGGCTTTGCAGATAGAATGCAGCGATCCATTTTCGCAATACCTATAGGTGACGTGTCAGCCGTGTGCCAATGGGATAATTATGTTATAAAGAGGAAAAGGGTGTCAGGGGAGCACCGGGGCTGACGAACTCGAGGATAATGTTGAGGCAGTCCGCCGTTTTGACGAAGCCAATATATTTCACGATATTGTCATGCTAGTATCCGAGTCAGCACTTTCAGGTTACATAGTCTGGTCACCGTTCCGATGCTGTGGTAGCGAGAGAGAAACAAACTGACATGTAAGTTTTTCAGTAGATCGATTTCGACCTGCACTGGCTGGTTAGCAATGTATGTGTGACAGAGCGCAGATATCCGGACTGGGTTCGCTTTCGATAACTTGCCTCAATCATGCGCAACTCGCTCTTCGGGACGTCGACCAGCTTGATTTGCTTGACTGCCACAGCTTCCCCCGTTCCCCAATTAAAGGCCTTGTAGACGGACCCGAAGGCCCCCTTTCCAATGCAGTCTCCGAGTCGCTAGAAATAACACCCAATGGTCAGCCCATGTCTCACAACCAAACACGAATTCAACCGGCCGCGCAGCCCCAAAGTTCCGGAACATGGAGGGTTCGGTGGGGGCGTGTGTAAATGTGTGTAAGTGTGTGTGATGTATCAGGTATCCATGTATCATCCCAACCAGAGCTCTCCTCAGCTCACTGCCGTCTGTTTTCTTTTCTTGCCAGCTCTTTCCCGTCTGCCGACAAAGAAAACCAATCCCGCCAAGCCATGTGGTATGCACGGGTATGTATGTTCATGTACGTCGTAAACGGAACTGTACAAGCTATTCCATTCATCCCCCGCAACCACGAGCCGTGTGGGCTTGGTACCTTTCCTAGAAGAGAAGAAGAAAAGAAAAGAAAAGCAAAAGAACAAAACATGAACCGGACAGTCGGGAATCGGGAGATCTGGACATCGGGAGCTAGGATCGGGATCGGGAAGCAAGGCGTTCGGGGGAACCTGTCGTAACCGGTGGGATTGTGTGAAATGTGATAGGGGGGAAATCTCTAGGAAGGTAAAATATCGGCAAGAAAAGGCTTCGGGAAAGATGAGACATAAAACCAAGTACATACGTAGTCCTTGAACCCTGGGTCCTGAACTGCCTTCTCCTGTCTGTAGCTCTGTTCTCGGCGAGGTGTCCCCGGTGTCTTGGCCATCACTACCGCAGCACCACCACCACTGCTTGTCGTGGGCCTGCTGCTACTGCCGTTGCTGACGTTGGCGCCGCCGCCGCCATGATGGTGCGGCCGTTCTGCAGAGCTCCCTATCGGCGCCATGCCGGCCTAGGGCTGCACCTCCCGCGCCAATGGACCCCCCTCCAGTTTGGCAAGGCGATTTCTATCGACTTCGTGGTCTTATCCTGCCCCTACCGCTGCTGATATTGTGGTTTGTTCGTCGCGATCTCCGGGGAGCGGGCCTGGGTCTCGTTGTGGTATGTTTTCGAAGATGGGGCAGAGAAGGTAGAGAGGTGCTAATACGGTGCTCTCCTGCACATTACCGCTCTCCCTGGCGAAGACCCTGTTCCGCAGGGAAAGAACTTCGAGTTCAAAAGGATCGAGGGGTCAGTAGTCGGCGACGACGATGACGACGGCGGGGCAGTCCTCGAAATCGAAGCTATGTGGAGTAAAAGAAGAATCCTGGCTATAAATTACAGGGACAGGTCAGGTAGCGTGTAGGTAGTGAGCGGACAGTCGAAGACCGGCAAACGGATTGCGGATTGCGGATTGCCTCGACAATTGGGGCTTGTGTGTCTATAGGGGCGCAATAGCGTCAGGCTGTCGTGGGATTTTCCCTTAAACCCTAGAGTGGAAGAGAGAAAAAAAAGTTAAAAAGAACGAGGAGGAGCTGGAATAGCGAGCGGTAAGATTCAGGCCGCCGTCTTTACTGCTTCTATCGCTGTGTGTCTTGTCTACACCCCAGTTCGTAGCGGGGAATAAGATGACGCTCGCCGGGCTCGTTCCTTATGGCTCGGCGCATCGAGGGGAAAAGTTCGTTCAACAGCGAAAAGCAGTACAGAATAATCCAATCCAGGCCGTTGTCGAGAACCGGAAGTTCTTAGAAGATTCAGTGATCCGCAAGGCCTCTTTTTTATACGGGTTTCACGATGCGATTTCCGTACCACCGTGGGGTGTGTGAGCCAAGCATTGGACCTAAAAAACCCATGGAAGTACTTTGTTTGAGTTCTCGAACTTTCACAAGACTCCCTCCTGCACGGCCGGGGGGGGGGGGGGGGGGGCGGCCCCCCCCCCCCCCCCCACCAAAAAAAAAAAAAAAAAAAAAAAAAAAAAAAAAAAAAGCGGAACATCCAAAAGTGAGAGAGAGCCAAGTTGCAAGCTCAGGTTCCAGCTTTGCAGATTCTGTGGACAGTGGATGTGCAGCAAAACGACCAGCAAGCGCACACGATATCGATGACCCTATTCGCCCACAAACTTAACCACAGCCCAGGTCGTGATGGACGACTCGTCCCTGCAGAAGCAAGAATCTGGAAGCAGCAGCATAAGGCAGTTGGCGTGCTGAAGCGACTTTTTTCGGGCGGGATTTAGAACCCTTGTTAAAGCGATCTTAGTGGCCCTCCTCGAGCCGCTACTTTCCTTGTCACCATGTCTGTCCAGGGGCACATCTCCCTTGCTTGCGTCGCACCGTCTGGATCAGCTCCTTTCAGAGTCAGTCCAGGCTGGAGAGGAAGGAGAAATAGATCGGATATGACGACCTTCTGAATCGAATCGATTTATCAGGCTCTCTGCATTCGTATACTATCCGTAGAGAGCTCTGACTGCCTGAGCGTTTCCTTCGCTGGGCTTGAGGTATCACCGTCGTCATCATTTATGGGCATGTCTGATGTGCAGAAGGGAGAATTGTGTGCGCGGACGCGGGGAAGTTGCTTATGCGTAACCTTCAGTACCACGGTTACCTTTCGGTTGCTTGTCTGTTGGACTCTGGAAAAGAGGCATAGCTGACCACCCAACAGCAATCAAAACAAACACCACATATGAGCAGTTCTGCTCGCTTCTCTTTGTGAGATCTTCGACATGCCTGAGCGAATGATACCAAGCTGGGAACCAACTTCATTATGGGTGGGCCTCAGCCTCCAAAAGAGCCTTGCCATCTCCCCAATGCCTTCCCAGGCACATATCTATGTACTGACTATCGTTACATGCCGTTTTGCCTGGTGCTTCGGCTTCGCCCTATGTTTCTCAGACGAGAATGCCGCCTCTTAACGGGGAGGCTGATGCTGAGCATCGTCATTCATAGCCGCGTGTCCATAAGCCAGAGCTCAAGGAGACCTTGAGATGGCGATCTTTTTCCCGTGTCCGACCCCAACCTTCAACAAGTAATACCGAAATTCCCAAGGGTCGCCCATGATAAACAAAAGGAGGGACCCTGTCAAGAAACAGGTCTCATACATCCCGAAACGCCATGAAAAAAAAAAGAAAAAGAACACGCTGAGGCATTAAATGCTCTCGATAAAAAAAATATATATATACAAAATAAAAGGATTGCTCAGAATGAACAAGAAAAAGTTGACGGCGCTTTTACCAGACATTGCAACGGTACGACCAAAGAATGTAGCCGCGGACCCTATTCCGAGGAGTCTTCACGGGATAATGTTCGACTGAGACCAACTTGAGCCCACCACTCGTCCGGAATGTCTTCGCGGCGAGCGAGACTACGCACAAGATGTTGTATGACTTCCGAGCCACCCACCAAGTCAAGAGCATCATCTGCACCGAGCCCGCCGGTGCTGCGAGTACGCAAGCTGGGAAGCATGAATCCGGGTAGCTCGTCATCTTCATCTTCCTCCATATCCGAATTGTCGTTATCGTATCCAGATTCGCATGGAGGCTCGAGTCCACTTGGGTCTTCCGCAGTCGTGTCCAGGTTGGCGAACGAAGTCGCGGAAGAAGCATCCACGGTGCTCTGGGTGGCTGCCGCCGAGGCCGAAGTTGTTGCAAACGAGGAACCGACACTCGGGGGCTGTGGGTCGGGGGTCAGCGTGGTCAACAGAGTCTCCCACGCGTTATCCCCCTCGGGGCTTAGACTCCTATTACGGTCGCCCAGCCCATCGAGACGAGATGCTGACGCTGAGACGCCCCGACCCTCGGTTCGTGCGGTGGAAGGCGCACGCCAGTTAAGCAGTCCGTCCCAAATATGACGATGAAGGCTAGATCCCGAGTTGGTGGAGAGAGGGGCTGCCGGCACCGCTGGTACCGAAGATGCTGTTGTTGCGCTGCGTGACTACACTCTGACGTCAGTTTTCGTACTTCAAGGAGAAAAGTTTTCGAGCGATATAACGTACCGGATGGTTAGGATCTTGTGTAGAGCGCATCTCGGAGAGGGTGTAAGGCTCCAGGTGGGCCGTAAATCTCTCGCGCGGAATGCTGGATGAGATATAAAGACGGGGGTTCAACAATGAGGACAACCTGTCCGGGACGGTGTCGCTATCGTTCTCCCCCGTCTCTCTTTCGAACTGTCTCAATAGGGTGGGATCAATCCGATCGGGTGCCTGATCCCACTGAGTCGTCCTCAAGTCAATCCGAGACCGCGATCGGGATTCCAAGTCGTGCAGCTCGCGTTGCAGATGTTCAAGAGTGTCCTGGCTGCTCGACCTAGGTTGACTTCCAAAAAGGCTGACCACACGTTCATCTAGATTCCTGATGCGACCGGCAGCGTCTCGCAAAACAATGCGACTCGAATCGACATCGTCATCTTCAGCAGCGTTTGTATTTTCACCGCTGGCCCGGCCGGTAGAAGCCTCTACGGTTGGCGACCGGCGCCTTGCGTGGTCCAGCATGGCCGCTTGCGCAATTGCGCGGCGGCGGCGCTCCCGCTCTTGTTCACGGACATCGTAGCCTCGAACCAAACGGTGTCGGCGAATAGAAGAGCGCGGCGGGCCGACAGTTTTTCGAGACGCGGGCTTGGAGTTGATGTCCGATTCGACAGGAGCTTGATACAACCTGATTGGAGAGTAACATCATTTGGTTAGCGCAAATTTTGCTTGCGAAGCCGTGCGGAACAGGGGGAAACGAAGCGAATGTTGGGTCCCGACTTTTTTGCATTCAAAACATGGTGGCCGGTGATGCAAAACAGCGTCGGCGCCGAAATTCGGATTGATGATTTGATGCTGGTTCATGTCGCGCGCCGCGATGGCAAAGTGGCCCGTGAGGATTGAACGCGGGCGCGCGACAGCGGGAGGGGCGAAAGTTAAAGACTTACAGAAGACCCATGTTTCCTGGTTCCGTAACGATTTCGAAATACCGTTTGAAAAATCGAGCGAAAAAAATTAACAACGAACGCAGTTGTCAAGAAATGGCGACTATTCGTAGAGGTTTGATGATGCAGCTCGCCAATCGATGGGAATCCGCTGTTGAGGGGATGCGCCGATGTGTCCAATTTGGACCTTGATGCGCGCGCTGAATGCTGACCTGGACTTGCTGAGCCGTGGGGTTGTTGGGGGATATTTTGAAGGGGGGAGAAAGAAGGAAGCGAGAGGCTTGAAAGCCGCCTGGGCGGATCTCTCTTTTGAGTTGTGGGTCCGGGCAATCCATCCCTCCAACCATGCGATGGTTCTCTCTGCAGGACTTGGCGCAGGGTTGGAGGCTGGTTATATGCATAAAAATGGGGTTAACCCATCCATTTTCTGTTCGCTTTCTTGCAGATGCATTCTTCTGCTCCGCTTTTAGGGGAAGTCCCTTGCTCCGATCCAGGTCCAGGGGAAACGCGTAGCACAAGAGCTAAAACTTCGAAAGGCTCCCCGGATCTGGCCCCCAGTTTCTTGGCATCAAACTGGAAGTTCATCTCCAATCAACACCATGAGTCAGGACTGACCTCATTCCGTCTCCGGTCTCAGCATATTTGTTGACCGTCAACAAAGAACTCCAAAAATGTTTATAGTTGTTTACTCCACACCAGCTTGATCGCTATAGCCACTTCTCCCGCCAGGATATGCAGCATTCCTTGCCCCTCACTCCTCAGCAACGAACGACCAGGCAGCAGGCAGCAGGCAACAGGCAACTAACCTCACCAAACATCTTCGTCACACATATGCAACAGTGACAGCAACAGCAGCAGGAGCGGTGCTTGTGCATTCATTTTCGCAATGATTGACCTGGGATTAGCTCGTATCGGTCGTCTCATCAAGAACACCCCTCAGACGTGGAAAGCAATACATGTGGCAGGGACAAATGGAAAGGGGTCAATATGCGCCTATCTGTCGGCCATGCTGAACGCCAGCGGTCTGTCCTGCGCACGATTTACATCGCCTCATCTGGTGGACCGCTGGGACTGCATCGCTGTGAACGGCAAGCCGGTCTCCGAATCATTATTTCGTGAGGTGGAAGAGGCAGTAAAGCAGAGAGACAGAGCAGAAGGGATCGGCGCAACCGAGTTCGAGCTCCTGACCGCAACCGCATTCGAGATTTTCGAGCGCCACAAGGTCGAATACGGCGTGGTGGAAGTCGGCCTGGGAGGAAAACTAGATGCGACCAATGCGCTGAAGAACAAGTCGGTTACCGTGATCGCCAAGATCGGCCTCGACCACCAGACCTTTCTCGGGAGTACCATCGAGGAGATCGCATTGCAAAAGGCCGGTATCATGCGCAAAGGGGTTCCGTGTGTGGTGGACCACAGCAACGTGGATGCCGTTCGAAAGGTAATCGAAGACCATGCCCGGGAGGTCGGGGCAGACCTGTACTATCCAGGAGAGCGCCTCGAGTTGTCCGTAGCTCTCGACGGGCAAGATTACGAACCACACCAGATCCAGAATATGAAATGTGCTTATGAGGCTTTCCGCCTTGTCTCTCAGGGACAATGCTACTCACCGGTGGTCCTCCAGTCGGTCTTTGAGCAGCTGAACTGGCCCGGTCGGCTGCAAATGATAGACCTCTCCCAGATAACCGGTAGTCCAGAGAAGGTTCTCCTCGATGGCGCTCACAACACCCAGTCCGCCGAGGCACTCGCTGGGTACGTCCAGAAGCACTTTCGCACAAAAGATCAGCCGGTCACTTGGGTATTGGCTGCCACACAGGGCAAGGACATGGACGGAATTCTCGAACTGCTGCTTCGACCCGGCGACCAGGTTGCCGCGGTGCGCTTCCGACCCGTCGACGGAATGCCGTGGGTCAAAGCTGCCGATCCCGCTGAGCTGCTCAAGATAGCGAAGCGGCATGGCACCTCTTCGACGCACGATGCAGGCGACGATGTTGCCGATGCATTGGTGTGGGCATCCAAAGCGGCGGAGGGGAAGCCGGTGGTAATCGCCGGGAGCTTGTATCTTGTTTCTAGTGTGCTGAGGCTTCTTCGGGAATCAACGCAGGATCTTTGAACTGACTGTGGCGGCCTGTAATGGTGAGGATAACTGTGAATGCTGATAGCTTCTCGGATCCGAAATCACATGATTCTTGCTTTTGAGAGCTTTCTCCCATTAAAGAGCGGTCAAGTTTTGGATCCGCTTAGTTTGTTCGGAAAGCTTGCTTTTACACCTCGACTCATACGGTGAAACCCAGAACCTCTTATGCCACTTCTACCCACCTCAATTGTCCGCACCGTAATTATCTACTATACCACCAAATCATGCCTCCACCATCCCATCTCATAATAGTCTGCGGCCACGGAATCTGGCTCGGCGGCCCTGCAAAGGGCTATGACGAAGCAGAATGGCTCATCGAATCCTACAAAAAAGGCGAAACACCAACCTTCATCGAGCACATCAAGGCCGGGGTAGAAGTCTTTAGCCGCTCCCCTGAAGACTCTGTTCTCGTCTTTTCCGGGTATCTATATTCCTACTTCTCTCCTCTTCTCTCGTATACCGTACTAATGAAGTTACCTAAAAGCGCCGCAACCCGCAAAGAAACCCCCCTCTCCGAAGCCCAAAGCTACCTCAACCTCGCCATGGCCAACGACTTCTTTGGCCTCCTCCCCCCTTCTTTTTCCCCCTCCGGTTCTGCCCCCAACCCATCCCACCAAAACCGGATTCTGGCAGAACCCCAAGCCCTTGATTCCTACTACAACATCCTCTATTCCCTCGTTCTCTTCTGGCGATCTCACAAAATCTGGCCAGCGAAAATTACCATTGTCAGCCATGCATTCAAACAAGACCGCTTGGTAAAAGGGCATTGCGCTGCCATTGGGTTTCCTCTGGATCGTGTGAGTTTTGTGGGGATTAACCCCCCTGGGATGGACGAAGAAGGAAAAGGGCAAGCGATGAAGGGGGTGCAGTTAACCCTTGGCCAGTGGGAGGCAGATCCCCATGGCGCGGGGGAGGAGCTTGCTTCCAAACGACGAGCAAGGAATTGTTGGGGTGTGAGTCAAAAGTTATTTCTCGATGGAGGAGAGACAGCGGGCTGGTGGTGTTGAGGTTAGGGTTCTGAGTGATGGTAGTGAAGTTCTGACTGAAAACGGGACAAGGCCGTGGGCTGAGTGAGCTATAGAGACATGGGAATTGCTTGTGGTTTTATAACTTGGGGGTGAATTAGATGTTGTCTGGAAAAAAGGGGCCTAACAGATGGAGCAAAAAAAAAAAAAAAAAAAAAAAAAAAAATTCAAACCTTGGAAGAAAACATCACCTGCCCACCACCACTCCCATCCAGAGGATCTATCTCCCGATTGAACTTATCCTCCTTCGCCCCGGCCACTGCATGAACGATAAACTGCACGGCATCCTTGACCATCTCGGCGCTGAACTCGTGGCCAATCCCCGGGTACACCCTCTCGTCCACCGAGAACCTCTGGTCTTCTCTTCCAGGGGTGGCAGCCGTCGCGTGGTGCTTGAACCACTGCATGAATGGCTCCGACGCTCTCAGGGGCACCAGCTTGTCTTGCCCGCCCTGGCAGATCAGGAGTTTCTTCCCTTGGAGTCTTTCGTAGAGCATTTGCTGGCGGATGTACGCTTGGTGTGCGAGTCTGCTGTTTTTGGGCACGCTGGCCTCGGTTTCGGGAGAGGGGACGGCGTAGGTCCCGAAGAAGATGCCCTTGGGGTCGTATTTCCTGCAGGCATTGATCAGTGCCAAGGGGAAATCTTTTGACCCGATGAAGGAGTCGCCGTTGTCTTGGGCGGAGTAGGTGGGCAGTCGGGAGAGACGAGCGCGGTCTGTCATGAGGACTGTTTTGTCTGTTAGCTGATGGGCAAGGTGAGGGAAATGGGGGGAAAGGCTTACGCTGGTAATCAGGACATCCAATAACCATTACGCCTGCTCGGATGCGCTTGTCGGCAAACACGAGCTGCCAGACGCTGTGTCCTCCCAGGGAGATGCCAAGTGCCAGGTGCTGGTCGATGCTGCGCTCGCTTTTGGGGAAGAGATACCCCTCTATCACGTCCCTGTTTTTGTCTGTGAGCCTTCCGTATCCATCTCTCCCAGCAGAGAAAAAGAAAACATACAGTAACAAGCTCTGATCCTGCACCATCCCGTTGATCATCCCCCACATATCCAGCGCGTGATTTGGGTTACCCTCCCTCCACGCGCCGTTGGACGTCTCATCCACCAGTCTCGACCCATGATTCCTCTGGTCCCACGCAATCGCGATCAAGCCCCTTTCCCTCGACCCAGAAAACGCGTTCCACGCGCCTACACACCGGGACGCGATGTCGGCCATGTTTGCCCTATTCTTCGTACGCGGGTGGTGCAGCCAGAGGACGGAAACATTGTGGGCTTTGGGGGAGAGCTCGGCGAGGCCGTAGACGTCGACTAGCAAACTGGTGATTGGCAGGGTCTGCACTGAGATTTGCGGGGCTGGGGGAAGGTTCGTCATTTTTCCTTATGTTCTTTCTGTTGTCACTCTCTCGATATGTTTAAACGGTGGAGATAGGAGGTGTGTGAGTGGCGATGGGGTGTTTATGAAGGCTTCTTGAAAATCAAGTTTGGCCCTGCATGAGACCGTTCCCAAAGACAAACCCGTTCCTTGCAACGTTATTTCGGTTTACTGGGCTTTCCGGTGAGATGGGTTGAGGTGATGTTGAGATGAACCCCCTTCCGCTGTGACACTGTGACGTGATGTGAGATGATATGAATCAGCATGAATGTGGAATCGCGATCAAGGAGCAATCCAATGCAGCTGGGCCTCGGTCGGTACCTAACTGGTCGGATAAGAATACCCCGCGATCTGCATTTTCTCCACCGCCTTTGCTTGCCTCACCAGCCTGGACCGTTCCGACGACCTGGGGGATATATTGACTGACCCGCAGACTCGGTCACTCCCGTGGCCAGGGGTTCAAGAAGTTTGGGGGCCAAGTTCCCCGGCCCGGGATCCCCAGATCCGCTGTCCGGGCCGATGGCATCTCGTTTGTTTGTGTATCCAGAGTTCTAATCTTGAATTTAGATCATCAGTAACTACCAGAAAGGATGGCCGGATGCGCGAACCGTTGCAGCTCCGAAGGCAGCGCGAAGATCTTGAGGATAATAAACTGAGGCCTTCCCTAGATGACCATAGGCCAGCAGCTGGAGCTCCTTCCATGCCACCTTGTTCGCTCCCAAACTACCAACACCTGATGGCTAAGGTTGTAATCTTTCTCGCCTGAGGCAATTGTGCATGTACGTGGAATGGTCAGATGCAGCATTGCCCCGCTGTCAATTCACCAGCTTGTGGTCGTGTTCCAAGAAAAGATACCACGCGCGCGCATGCCGAGCGAGTGATCCCCCCGGATCTTCCGCCGGGATGCATGGTGCCGCTGGTGCCGCAGGCAACAGGGGTCTGTTGCACAGGTCGTGCCGCAGCACCAAGCTTTGCGACTGCGTCTTCCGGGCGTACGTCAACCCGATGATGTGGACAGGACAAGCCATTTCCATAGTTCCTATTTTGGTTGTGCTATGTGAATGGAGGCTGCATACTTGATTACCATGGTGATGAACATCTGAAAGGCATAATTCAGCTGCCTAGAGAGAACTTTCTCCCTTCCAACCGGCCCGAAGAAACTCGGAAGACACCAATCAAAATTCTTGAGAATGTAAGCAAGAGACTTCTTGTATAGGTGATATACATGCTATGTTACATGACGCTGTTTGTATCTACGGAGTATTAAGCAGGGATCCCTATCAATGTATCCTTCCCGACAAACAATAAACAGTCTTCTTCTTCGCTGCTGAGTCTAGAAATCAACAAGGTTTCGTGACGTATGCGTCCCAAGCCTTCCATCCTACCACATGTTCAACCCTGATGGGCTGAACATTCATCCTCGTCTTCCTCTGTGAATCAAGAACCGAGACTCACCCCCAAACGCCGTTCTGTCGAAACAGGTATGCTATCATATGTAACTCCAAACCAGGTGTATGCCGCTGAACCAAATCTTATAATCCCGTGGTAGTCCATGAATCCCAAACTCCAAGCCAATGCACACACGTCTTCATCTTGTAGTAGCCACATCTAACCCGTCCATATCTTAAAAGAAACAAGAAAATACCCAAAAGCAAAAAGAAAAAAAGGTGATGTGACCAGTCAGTAATCGACGGTCCAATATCCCCGGAGTCTCTCAAGAGTACACCACGAGATACGTACGGCTTCGTCTCAGTCAACACCTTCGTCGTCGCCGTCGTAGCCATCGCTCCCCTTCCAGGACTTTGATATCCAGTTTGGTGTGCGGGGCAAAGGATAGGGAAAGTCATGTCCCCATGATTGTCAGAACCAGGGTTCCTAAATCATTGGTGCCGTAGCAATAGGAGTCTCGGGAACCACCACGCGCTGCGCTGACAACTCAGCCTGCAGCTGAGCAATTTGTTCTATCATCATCGCTGTCTGCTGAGTTTGCGCATGCACCTGCTTCCGCAGCTCTTCGTTTTCTGATCGAACACGCTTAATCTCCTCACGAATATCCATGTCGTCGTCCTCGCGTTTGCGCTTTTGCGGAATGCCGAGTTGTGTTACTGCATGATCGCTCGCTGCGTCGTCCGTCTCGGGTTCGGTACCGTTGGAAGCCCCTCCTCCAGACTGGGTGTGCACACGTCGAAGATGTTCATTGAGATTTTCCTGGCGTGAGAACCCCTTGCCGGCATGCCGTTTGCAGTTGATATGTGGGCAGTAGAAAGAATTCTTGGGTCCACCGTGCTTCCCGTGGACTTCGCGCTCGTGCCGCAACAGACCTCCAGAATAGGTGAACCCGGGGAGCTTTTCGCAACCTTCGGCAGCGCATTTATAGGGTCGGTCGTGCTTGTCCATGTGCTTGCTGTCGTTATTGAGCATCAGAACCTACACATCCCCACATTTTCAAGCAATAAGCATAAAACAAAACTTACTTCCACTCGCACTTGCGCCCAAACTCTCGAACATCCTCCATGCATCCTAAGTATGTGCAGACAAATTTTCCCTCATTATTTTTAGTTTCTTCCCTCTGCGGTTTCGGTATTGCCTTGGATCGTTGGGGAGTTGTGGCGGTGGGCGAGTCGTCTTTGTGGAGCGGCATGGAAACGGCATGTGAGGACGGAGGTGACGATAACGAGTGAAGAGGCGCATGGATTGGTGGGAGCTCAATACGGTCTTGCTCAGGGACCTCGGCGAGATGCCTGGTCGCGTCGACCTCGAAGACCTTTTCATCGACAAACTCCGGGGAAGGTGAGTGTGGTTGCGGGGCAGTGAAGTGTGCGACTTGCGCCAGGTCGTTTACTACCGAATCGTTGGGGTCTGCGGTGTATCGGTCGAGTTCGGCGGTCGCATCATGATGGTGGTGATCGTCCATGTTGGGATACCCTCCACTGCCCTCATGCATCGGGTTGCGCAGCTCGTAGACTACGCTCACGCTCATAGTCGCGGCTGTCTTTTCCTGCTTAGACCAACACTTGTCAGCGTATTGAACACCAAGAAAAGGTCCGAGATAGAAAAACGACAAACCTTGATCAGGAGCTACTATGTAATTAAGACTCCCAGGCAAAAGTCAATCTCGGTCAAAAGTGTATGGAGAGTTCAGATCAGAATCCAACGTCGATACAGATGTACTGTAGGGATTTTGAACTTTGAGGTGGTGGCGGTGGTGGTGGTGGTGGTGGAGGTGGTGATAGTACGCATACGCAGGACTGGGGTTAAGATTGCAGCCGTTTTGGAGCTCTTCAAAGCTTCGGGCTACGACGGGAAGGTGGTGCTTAATAAAGAGCGGGGAAACTAATGTACGTTGGAGGTACAACGGAGCTTTTTTGACGCGTCAGGTCGAAAAGAGCAAGGTATTTGCTGACTTCCAGTTAAAAACGAAGAGTGTTTGCCTTGGGCCGCAACTTCAAGTTGGAGGTAAGGTAGTGTGCTGATCCGAAAGTGAAAGTTAGCCAAAGCCTGAATTATTAGGTTGTAGAAAATGTCGCCCCAAAACGCGGCAAGCGGGCTAAAGGGCTGAATAATGCTTGGCACAATGGCGCAGCCAACCAGTGCAGCGTCAACTGGAAAGCTCCAAAAGGGCTGAGGTTCTGATCCACAGGTCTCAGTGGGCTCGGCCAAGCGCTCGCAGTGCCCGGAAGTCTCGGTTGAACCAAATGCCGTCCCAATCTTCGAACTTGGTGGGGGGGCAAAACTTGCCTTGTTCACGTGACTTTGGCTCGTTGAGGGAGCCAACGTCACCTTGGTTGTCCGTCGTCAGAAACTCTGAGTTTGTACTTCGTAACAGGTGTGCCAACATTCAGGAACTTCAGATTTAACCGTGTGTACGAATCATATTTGTTTCTCTATTTTACTGCCAGTTCCTATTATTCAAGTGGGAATGCCACGGTATTAATGTTTTCTGGAAACTTGATCCCATCGAGGTTTAGAGTCATCCCGCTTTTGGGAAGTGCTCATGCAAGTCCATGGACCATCAGATACCCCGGTCCAAGGTGAGGCAACCACAGGCTGCACAAGCATCCCGTGAGTCACCAGCCCGTGAATCTCGAGCTGCAGCCTTGTGTCTCTCAAAATACTCCAGGGATATTGAGGAGTACAAATTGGAATTCCCCGGCTTTTCGATCACACTTGAGGTCAATAAACATGGCATCCGTGGGTTATCCGACGACCGCAGCGGGACCGCTGTCCTGGATGTCGAGTTGAGCTAGCCAGTCATATCACTCCAGGTTGACCACGCTCGCATTGCCCTCCCCTCTGCGGTTCAATATTCATTGGTCTTCAACCGCCAGCCCTACTTCTTAGTTCCTAAGACTGAACATTACATGTTTTTCGGACAAGATACAACTTTTAGCTGATGCGGCTGCCAGGTTGACCAGGCAGCCAAGGCAGTTTCAAGGGTCTTGGGAGCTTCAAAATACAACATGTCCCTCCGTCCTCACAACATTGCTCACTTGAGCAATGCTTCGAGATATCGCCTCCAACGGCCTCCTGCAATTTTACTTCTTCAATAGCTCAGGTCGCCTGAGCACTGGTGGCCATTTTGAGAAGATCAAGATGAACCCTGAGTCCTCACAGCAGCTTGCCACTATTCCCAGAGTTACCCCGTGGTACTCATCTTGACTCTTACGCCATACACTCCATCGGTGTTCTTCTCAGGCAACCGTCACACAATTTCCACGCCTAATTGCCACGCTGCAGGTCTCCGCATGGTTGTAGGACTTCATACACACCCCATCGTGCTTCGACAAGGTGGGCAGGTGATGGAGACGCGGTTCCGTGGCAAGCGACTTCACCTCCGACCTGGCGTGAGCTAGGCCCATCACCCAGACCGAGCACAGCTTTCCACTCAAAGCATCGCCGACTTGCCGCCGGCTATAGTGGATCCGGACTCATGAATCTTCAGTCTGTCCGTGTTCAGGTGGTAGCACAGCCCTTATGTTTGCAGACTTCGTAGACACTTGTTGGTGGCGCACAGCACACACGGAGCCGAGCCATTCAACTGGCAATGTTTGGATGGAACCCACGCTAACAGAGAAACGGTCACTGCCAACAAACAGCTCAACTCGAAACAAGCCTCAAATCCGACAAGATGGGTTGCACAACGCCTAACGCAGGTGCCGCGTCGTTCATCGCTTGGAACAAAACCCCTGCTACCGGAGTGACTCACGAGGATATATATTCATTGGCACCCCTCGATCTTGTTGATAAACAATGAAGAGGTTGGTTGTGGTTGCCTTTTCTTCGTCTTCCAGGTTCGATATCACCCTGCCGGAAGCAGTAGGTGATCGCGAAGGTGCATACTAGCATCGTCAACGCACACTATTAAGCCTCAGCACTATCATCCACGCACTTTATTCGGTCGCCTACGACATCTTCTCTTTCCAAGACTGAGGATCTCGGTAAGGAGGATGTTGTTGTGGATGCACAAGGCCGTTGCCGTAGCTGCCTAAAGGTTGAATCCACACGACGTACGTACCCCTTGGGCAACACGGCAACCGTCACGACAATCCGCACATTGATTTGAAAGAGGTGATATGGCCCGTGCAGATGCTGTCATACATACCTAGGTACCTAGCCTTATCGTGTCGCTCAAACCATTTGGTCACGTCAGGTCTGCAAAATCTGGGGAAGGGGCCTGATATCAAGACCCCCTTGTTGCCCAATGTTCGCCCGGACGGCACAGCATGGCTTCCATGTAAGAGAGTTCCACAAGGCATGGCAAATAATCCATCAGTCATGGCCCGTATTACCCATTCTTCTTCCGTGATATGCCCGAGATGTAGGACAAACCCATCTTTTCTCCGACCTTGCTCTACCCCGAGGGGTGACGACGGGCCCGACGAACATGAAGTGATCACTGAGCAACGAATCACACAAGGTCGTGCAGCCTCCTCCAAGATCATGCACATTGGGCTCTACTTCCTGTCGTGAGAACCGTCACTGGTAAGGCCTTGAGACATGTGGCATTACATACCCGCCTTTTTCGTGCGGGCTTATGTGGTTGTGAAGCCTCAACCTTCATCACTTTCCCCTACGGAGAATAGATGGACCTGGTATGATTACCGATGAAGCCTGGTAGGTATCCCAGGTACATCGTCGGTCGATAAACCCACCGCTCTTGACTAATTCATGGCCACCATTCACACTGATATGGACTGATGCGGCCCTGACAATGACACCATGGTACGGAGCACCCCACCCCGTTCTCCCATCCTCAAGGGGATACATCTTGGCAATACTCGGCATCATGTCTGCTTTTCGTGTTTTCTCAAGGAGGTGTTACCTGTAGGTCTACTTAGGACTTACACACCGAGCTACGCTATCTACCGTCGAGGCTCCATTATGTTGGTTGCCTACAAGAGACCGTCCATGTCGATCTCGTAAAGATTCTCCGTAACTTAGGTAGGACTGTTTGCCAAGTCCCAAGGTATTAATATGCAGTCCCAAGGTAGGTATCAAAACATGCAAGCCTCAGGGTATCCACATGCGAGTCACAAGGCATCACCATGTAATAAGTCCCATCAACATGTCTCCTGGTCCACGGCCTCGGTCTTCGGTCTTCGTTTTTTCCCCAATCATTGATACCTTGGGCACCTGACCTAGTTCAGGAGACGAAGCAAGTAAGACAACCTCGCCAAGCTTCCGATGATTGTAGATTCCGGGGAATTAGAGCGATGATACTGCTTACCAACGGTCATGCATACCCGCTTCATATGCAATGCAATTACTGCATCTAATGGCTCCTATCTACCCCAGATCCGTTGCCAGATGCTGAGTAAGACGCCCTTTTCGGCTTGGAAGATCCCAAGTCTGAAGGGGGCATTTTCACTTGTTCCGGAAGGTAGATAGAGAGAATGACATGCAGATTATTCTGCAGGTTTTCTGGAAATCATCCTCACTGCTACTGCGGGGGAGAAGTTATGCCTACCTTAGTTTGCCCCGTATCCGGTATCCGAAGAAATTCAAGTGATCGGTAGCTTCGGGATACGACATAATACTAGTGTCACTCTGTATAAGGCAGGTCGCCATAGAATAAATAAAGAGTGAGCTCTCACGGATTTCAAAGATCACAAACCGTGAATCCTGTACACCTGACAAGACACAATAAGACTCGGAAACATTCTGCAAAAGAAAACAAAAGATGACAACAGTCCACCTCCCCGAACCTTTTGCGAGTATCCCCCGCGAGACGCTCACCTTCGGCCCCTCCCCGATCCAGCACCTGCCCCGCATCTCGGCCGCGCTCGGAGCCAAGGTGAATGTCTACGCCAAGCGCGAGGATGTCAACTCTGGCCTGGCCTTTGGGGGCAACAAGACGAGGAAATTAGAGTTTGTTTTCTTCTTTTCCCTCTCGTATATATTCGTAGATAAAACGTAAAACTAACAAGAGGTAACAGATACCTCGCCTCCGAAGCCCTCGCCCAAGGTTGCGATACCCTCGTCTCCATCGGCGGCGTGCAGAGCAACCACACGCGGCAAGTCGCCGCCGTAGCCGCCAAGTTGGGGTTGAAAGTAGCCCTGGTGCAAGAACACTGGGTGGACTGGGACGATGCTGTCTACGACAAAGTAGGCAATATCCAGCTGTCCCGGCTCATGGGCGCCGATGTCCGGCTGGATTCGTCGACGTTTGGGATTGAGCACAAGGAGACTCTCGCTTCTCTCAAGAAAGAAATCGAGCAAAAGGGGGGAAAGCCGTACTACATCCCGGCGGGAGCGTCCGACCACCCTTTGGGAGGGCTGGGATTTGCGAGATGGGCCTTTGAGGTGGTGCAACAGGAGCAAGAACTGGGTGTGTTTTTTGATACAGTGATTGTGTGTGCGGTTACGGGAAGCACCATGGCGGGGATGGTGGCGGGATTCAAGCTTATCGAGAAACGGGGAGGGAGGAAGAGAAAAGTGGTGGGGGTGGATGCTTCGGCCAAGGTCAAAGAGACGTTTGGCCAGGTACTGAGGATTGCAAAGGTTACAGGAGTGAAAATTGGGTTGGAGGAAGGGGATATTATGGCGGAAGATATCATCTTGGATGATCGGTACCATGGGGGAGTTTATGGAGTGCCGGACGAGGCGACGCTGGCGGCGATGAAGTTTGGAGCGCAAACGGAGGCGTTTATCACGGATCCGGTGTACGAGGGGAAGAGTCTGGCGGGGATGATGGATATGATTAGACGGGGGGAGATTCAAGAGGGGAGTAATGTTTTGTATGCCCATCTCGGGGGGCAGTTGGCTTTGAATGCTTATTCGAGTCTTTAGAGGCGAGGATTGAGAACGGAGGGAACCGAGGGCCGGCGTAAGGTCTTTGAGTCAATGCCGGTGGGGAGATTCTCAGAACTCGCCCGTCTATTCTACCGGTCTGCTGGGAAAGGTCTCCTGGAGATGGTAGTCATCCGAAACGCTGTCGTTCACGACTTCGAAAGACCTGAGCACCTCACTCGCGGGAGCAAGTGGCTCCAAACATAGGTACCTAGCTTGTTAAGGTATCCAGACCAATGCTAGTATTCTGGGGCTTTCTTTGAGAGGCCGCGGGAGGAGAGAATAGAGCACAGAAGGTGTGTGTGGACTGATGCTGAACTTTGCATGCATTCTGCTTCATGCTGTGAACCCACACGATATCGTACAACGAACAAGAGAGCGCAAAAGAATGAGGTTCGGCTACTGCTTCCTCATCCGATGACTGCAAGAATTGGCACTGGATCGTCAAGTTGCCATCTGCAACCCCCCACGCTATCGAAGAAAGTTTTGAGAGTCCGGCAGAGGAGGTTACCTAACCGAATGGCGGTTTCCGCGGATCAGTGACAGGTGAATATCCGCTCCCCTGCGCATAGTCTCGGTAAATGCCATTTTCAACCACATGGTGATGATACAAGCTATGGAGAAAAGAAATAACATAATGTAACTCTTTCCTCTGTGACTTCAGATTTTCCCCCCCCATCCAGTCTTCTCATTGGTCCTAAAGACAATGCTCGACCCTGCATACACCCATCATCTCTCAACAAACTCGAAAGGAATTCAAGGTTCAGGTCAAGTTCTCGACCCGCCTGCAGCATGCACCTATATCCACTCCGATGGCCGGCCCACTTTTTTATCACTCATACTGTACCGGGACCGAACCCAGGTATATCAGTCCTAATCTCCTGGCTCTGCTCCTCGATCGTGATCTTTTCCTTCTTTCACCTCAATTTGTTGATTGTCTCCCGCTTCAAAAGTCCGTCCTGGGATCCAAGAGTACAGACGAAACAAGACACGAGAGAATTAGGCGATTAGCACGCACTTCCATTGCTTCTCCGTCTTTTTCTCGAGTCGAGTATGGCTTCTCACGATCCAGGGCCGGGCCACAAGCCATCCCCTTACAATGACGGCGGCTCAGATGACAAGGAAGTCGCTGTCCTATCTGCAAAGCAAGACTCATCTATCATCCCAGCTGCTGCCACCCCTCATGATCCCATTGTGGACTATCCCATCGAGCGAGTCGAGCAGGTCTACCGGTGAGCAATCCCCCTCCGTTTTCTGCATCACGTATACCAACTCCTAAGAAGCAAACTCGATCTCCGCATCATCCCCGCCTTCTGGGTTCTTTACTTCCTCAACTCGGCCATCCGGTCCAACATCGGTATCGCCCAAACGATGAACGCCAAGGACAAGCACGACCTCCTCTCGGTCCTGGGTCTGACCCCAAAGGATGTTTCTACCGCCCTGGCCCTATTCTACGTCTCTTACGTCCTGTTTGATCTGCCGTCCAACCTTATCATGAGCCGACTGTCGCCACGTGTATGGATGGCTCGCATCGTACTGGCGGTAGGCATCATTGGTGCTTGCTTCACCGCCGTCCAGAGCGCATGGAGTGTCAAGTTCCTGCGCTTCCTCCTGGGAGTAGTTATTGCCGGTATGTGGCCCGGCATGGCGTACTATCTCACCTTATTCTACCCTCCCTCCCGGACGGGAAAGAGAATCGGGATGTACTTCACTGCTGCGCAGGTTTCCGCTGCCGTGGTGGGCCTTGTGTCGGCGGGTTTCCAGCAGATGGATGGATTGGGCGGCCTTGTAGGATTCCGATGGATGTTCCTCATTTACGGTCTCTTGGGCATCATTCTGGGTATTACCTTGCTTTGGTGGCTGCCCGATCGCCCCCTTGCTCCCGGTGAGGTGCGGAAGAAGGGCTGGCTGATGAGATTCCTGCCAGCACCTCCTGAGGCACTGACCGGAGAGGATGCCTTGGTTCATTATCACGATCTCCGGAGAGTATACCACACAAGACCTTGGAACCTGAGGGATCTATGGTATGTCCTTATCGACTGGCGGCTGTGGCCCCTCGTTCTGATGTACTTTGGAGTGGTGGGTGTTGGTATTGGAACTCAGTTGTACGGGAGCGTTATCATTGCGTCCATCAACCCCAATTTTACCGGCGTGCAAGTCAGCTTGTTGTTTGCACCCATCTGGATTGTAAGTTCTACAGTCTTCATCCAAGCCTGCCCCCTACTCCGATAACTAACTCATGTCCAGATGGACCTCATCGCCATCCTCCTAGTCATGCCCATCTGCGACCGCTTCCACAAATACCGCCCCGTCTTTTTCTCCGCCGCCGTCTGCATCCAAATCACCGGCCTCCTCACCGTCACCTTCGCCCTGCACAACCAATGGGCCCGCTACGGCGGTCTCCTAATGATCGGATTCGGCCTTGGACCGACCGTCCCCACGTGCATGGCCTGGACCAACGAAATCTTCCAGAAGCGCCACCGCGAGGTCGGCGTAGCTACCGCATCCGCCCTCGTCTCCGGCCTCGGCAACCTCGGGAGTATCGTCACGACCTACGCCCTCTACACCGGTTGGCCTGAGGACGCCGCCAAGGGACCCTATCAGTTCCGCAAGAGCAACTTCACCATGATCGGCATCCTCTGCCTCAGCATCGCCAGCAGTTTCGTCATGATTGCCCTGCTCAAAGTCTTTGGCAATGAGCCCAGCCAGAAACTCCAGGGCAACTCTGGCACCGACTCTGGGGATGAGATACTGGACGGCGCTGCTCGTCGGGAGGCTCATCAGCGCGGCCTCGGCCGGCTGTTGAAGAAGTAATTCTTTCTCTCATTAACACGACTATGGGGGAGGATAGGTGAGAACTGAGCTCGTGGCGCCATCTCAAGTTCCTACCACCAAGTTTTCGCCAAGGACAATATCTCAGGGGGCCAGTAAACACACACTATTGTACTTGGCCCCCGTTGGACGGACAAGTTTCACTTCGCAACACTCATTTTACACCACATTTACGAATACCGACACATCCTGAGTCTGGATATTTCAGCATCCAACACTCACTCCCGTTCACTTCACCTTTTCCGGAAGGCCCAAAGCTGAGCTTTCCCCCGAGACAGGAAGAAGGAAATCACGACAATGCCTCTACGCTATCGTCTTCTTTCCCCCGTCTTGGCACAAGCTTAACTTGGGTCTTCTTCACTTTGGGACTTGTTTTTTCTTTTTGGTTTGGTCGCGTTTGCTTTTTCAATGATACCCCATCCGTGTTTGAAGATACGCTGTTGTGACGAATATTGGGAACGGAAAAAAACGAATCAGATTCGCCAGCGAAAGTGCTGTTACGCCATCGCTTGGACGGCGTGTCTGGAAAACCGAGACGTCTGAGAGCGACAATGCTGCTGCGCTATCGCTTTGCCGGTCTCGTGGGCGTTTGCATTTTTATTCAAGTTTTTGTTTTGGCATCTTTACCTATGTAAAGCCATCTTTCACTCGTTTCAAGCGATAATACCTCGCCCAGGGCTCTCTGAGCGTTCTGCGGCGATTGAGGAAAATCGAAAAGAATTTTCCTCCATATACGTTCCATTTTCTGTGTGACATGATATGGTGTTTGTATTCAAAAGCGAACTATCAGTGACAGAGCGCTCGATATATATATATTCGATAGGAGCTAAAAATAGGGAAAACCACCGGGTATCTACAGGATCCTCCAAAGAAAACACGCCCTGCCCCCTTCTTTGTATCGAAAATCAATAAACTCCATTCCAAAACGAGTCCCGTTTCCAACCATCCAAAAAAAGAAAAAAAAGAAAAACCACCCTCTCTATTCAAAAGAAAAGACCAAAAGCCACTAAAGTGGCCCCCTCTTCCTCAACTCCCCCATCACCACCTCCCGATTCACACTCCACTCCCCGCCCTCACCACCATTGTCCCTGGCCTTCATAGCCGGGCCCGGTCTCATCTCTGTCCACTTGCCTTCAGCGTCCCACTCGCCAGCCTTAGTGTAGTCCCACGCCGTGCTTCCCGACATCCAGGCAAAACGGAAATACTCGGGCAGTTCTAAATCCGCCCTCCGGTTCCAAGTGATATTCGACACGGTGCCTCCGGGCCCATCATCAAAATACTTCCTGAACCGCTCGACGTCGTTGACGAGCACGCTGATTCCGTCGTACTGCGACGTTCCCAAGACGCTCTTGCCGCCGCTAGCGGGCGGGGGGACCCAGTTGAAGGTAATGCTTTCGGTGCGGTTATCGGGGCTTGACGAGAAGGTAGGTTCGAGAATCTCCGGGAGGGGCGAGTCTAGCGGGGCGTCGGCTCTCAGAGCTGCTGCGGTTTGCAAGACGGGATCGAAACCCCAGCGGGCGATGCCGTTAATGAAGAGCCCTAGGAGTAAACCCTGGAAGAGCAGTGACGGGCGGGTTTGCATGCTGGTACCCGGTAGCAGTAGTAAGGCGAGGATATAGTGGTGGATGCGTAGGTTGAGTCTCGGCAGGCAGAGGCAGATGATGATACCTGCGGCGAAGAGACCGTAGAGCTTGAGGTGAGAGACGAGCCGGCCCTCCTGGCGGAAGAACCAGATCTGCATGATGGCGATGACGGCCAAAATGATGACAATAATGGCCAGGGCCGCGCGAGCACCGGGCTGCTGCTGGAGATCGTGGGCGTTGAGACGCTGGATTGGGATGAAGTCGAATGTGTAGTTGGTGAGGGCGCCAACCCAGGCACCGCCGAGCCAGAGGACGGTCTTCTCGACTTGCGCGGTCAAACCCTTCAGTGTGCGCCGGACACCCATCTTGTCGTACATCACCCAGGCGACGAACATGGCGGGTAAGTAGAGGCCGATCTCGCGGGAGAACAGCGAAGCTACGTCACTGTAGTTAGGAGTGTCCATGGCCATGCCGGTGGTCCAGAAGAGGCCGGTGAACATGGTGAAAAAGAACAGAGCGGGCGAGGTGACGAAGAGCGAGAAGACTGTAGACATGACGACGGAAATAGCGAGGAGAGACCATCGCGGATCTTTGGAGTCGCACTTGATGTCCTGCTCGAATGTGATGGACAGAGGGAAGTACGAGTCGAACCCGATGCTCTTGATGCCGTTCCGGTTCGTGCTGTTGAAGTTGGTCTGCTGTCCGACCAGCTTGACGACGCCACATCCACCGGTGCTGTCAGAGATGACTCCTGCGTGGATCGCCGAGCCGCAGATGAACGAGTCTCCCCGGTACACTGCGGGCTCATCCCTTCCAGCAGGAGGGCCACCTATGACAAACGAGCGGTAGTTGATCTCCTGGTCTCCGACAGCATGCGGGTTCAGCACATGGTAGCTCGCGCAGTTTCCCGGACACCTGAAGGCGAACCCCCCATCATCGAATGGTCGGCAGTCTAGTCCGTCGATACCACAACCGTTGCCCGAGACCCAGTAAGCCGCCCCGCACCCAATGTTCACAGGCTTCCCCCATCCAGCCAGCTCGGTCGCCGATTGTCCTTGTCGCATTGTCAGGGCAAAAGCCACGATCCACACCACGTAGTACACCAGTACTGCAATTGCCCTATGCAGCTTCTTCGGGAGGTACTTGTCGAGAAGCACGATAGGGTACTGCTGTGCTCGGGGCAGGAGTGGGTTGATGTGAAAGCGCCGGGGGACGGGTGGCCCTTTCGTCCACTTCACCGAGATCTTAATCCAGCGTCGCACGGGGTACGGCACCCATTTGAAGCGCTTCCACGAGCTTTCATCCTGTATGAACCGGGGCGTTGGCGGCGAACTATCCGTTTCCAAGTCTTCTACCGACGAGGATAATTGCGGACCACCACCGCCTGCATCACGGATTGGGGCATCGGGGTGGTCGGGAGCCACTACGGTTCTGTCGGAGTCGGCACCGTCATTTTGTTGCCTCTCCAGATCCCGTTCCCGCGTCTGCGTGGTAACGCCCAGGTCGTCCTGCGTTTCGCCCATTGTGTGTTGAACAATCGGGCGGCGGGCAACGAGTCGATTTCCTCGCAAGGTTGCACGGAGGACTCGGCTTTTCGGGGGTGTTATTAGAGGTATGTGGTGGGGGGATAAAAATGGTTAGAAATCACACAACGATACACATGCCTGCAATATAAATATAAAGACAGACAATAAACGAGGGTGAGGAGTCTTCAATTGGATTGTACTTCCATTGCAAAGAATGGAAGGGAGGAAAATACACAAGAGAGGGAAGAGAAACAAGAACAAGAGGCGGCGCAGGCTACGGGTAGTATTTAGAAACGTAAGAATTCCCCCCGCGAGATCCGAGACTGCGACTATTAGAAAGCAAACATGTAAAACCACGAAACCCCAGCGAAGCAAACCAAGCAAACCAAGCAAACCAAGCAAACCAAGCCCAGCGAAGGGCGGGAAGCGGACACTGAGGCCAAGAACAATGCATGAACCTAAGGATCGACTGGAACCGCCTTGTCTCACCGTCTCACGTCCCCCGTCTCTCTCTGAACGGTCAGTACCTGAAAAGTGCTGACGTCCGTGAAGCCAAAGTCGGTCACTCGTAACCAAAAAGCAGGTTCCAAAGCCTGATGAATGCGGGGAAACAGTTGGCCGGGACCTGCCTATGGGTGGGTCCACTGGGCTGAGGTTTCGGGTGAGACGGGATGCCTCTAACAGAGAGGATCGCCCCGTTAGTTGACAATCGCTGAACCACGCTGTGGGCTCCTGATTAGGTCAACAAGGTGCCCGATTGGGGTCGGTTTTAAACGGTCCTCTTGGCATCTGATACGCTCGATGACTGTTGAATTAGGATGAGACTGAGACGGAAAGTGAGGATATCAACACAATAATTTGGAAATCCAAGCGACTGACTGAATTTCGAGTAAACCAGACCTTCACCGCTGAAATATAGAATTAAATTTTCTTTACAGCAAGGATCAACTATCCCAAACTGCCGGGTCAAATATTGCTCGTCGATATCAAAAATTCAAGGATGTCCTTTTTGGAGGGGCAACTCAAAATCCAAAAAGTGAAGAGACCCCTGAGAGCGTCCAAGCTCAACCAGGTCCCATTCCCTCACCACTAGAAAAAAGCGACATAAACATGACGGTAGATATTCAAGATCCGGAACAGGAGATCATGAGATTCGAAGTCCTCAAGGCTGCTGTGAACGATGGCGCAACAGCAGCGGCAGCGGCAGCAGCAGCAGCAGCAGCACGTCTCGGCCGGCTCGCCTTTCCAGGACGCGCACCCATCAACACACCAAACTTCCTCGGTGTCACCTCCCGAGGTACTCTGCCCCATGTCACTCCTGATAATGTGAGCCAACACTTGAACATTGGCGGTGTATACATGTCTCTTGAGGACTGTAAGTTTTCTATCCCCCCTTCAGCATCACTTCCACTAACCCATCCACCAGTCATCGAGAAACCCCAGCAAAACATCAAGCGCATCCCCCCCATCTACGCCCAGCCGGTGTCACCCAAACTCCCCACCCCTTTATACAGCTTCACCGGCATGCCCTCCAGCGTCCCCATCATCCTCAGCGCCCGGCGCCTCCCTGCCGTCCCTTCTCCCCTCGGCAACACCAACAAGTCCGTCTCCATCTTCACCAACACCGGGTTCCAGACCTTAACAACCGACGACTACCGCGCTGCCGTGTCCACCCTAAAACCCGACATCGCCATCCCCCTCGCCGACCTAACCTCCAACACTTCCGGGCCTCCAACCTCCAAACGCGCCCTCCGCATGGCCGAGCGCACCGACGAGTGGATCGTCGACTGGTTCTCCTCCTCCTCCCCTCCCCCTTCCACGGCAACATTTGCTCCCGTCCTCCCCATCCCCTACCCCATTCAATGGGAATACCTCGCCCGCCTCGCCGAAGACTATGTCCCCACCAACCAACTCTCCGGGCTAGCCTTCCACGACAACCCCGATTTACTCCCAGATATAGCCGAGCACTGTCCCTCCCTCCTCCCCCTTCCCCGGTTGTCTCTCATTCCCTCGATTTCTACGACTCCTCACCAAGTCCTCCGCCAGGTAGCCTTAGGTATCGACCTTTTTACTCTACCATTCATCAATACGGTCTCAGACGCCGGCATCGCCCTAAACTTTGCCTTCCCCGCTCCCTCCCCCCCACCCTCTGGTCTCCAACCGCTCGGCACCGACCTCTCCCTTCCCTCCTTCGCAACCTCTCTCACCCCTTTAGCCACCTCACTGCGAAACTGCCAGTGTTATGCGTGCAAATCCCACCACGCAGCGTACGTACACCACCTCCTGGCCGCTAGGGAAATGCTAGGCTGGACATTGTTACAAATCCACAACCACGCAGTCATGACCTCCTTCTTCGCTGGCATCCGCTTCGTTCTTGAAACCGGCGGAGAGGAACTGTTTGAGAAGGAACGCAACAGGTTCTTAGCAACCTACGAACCGGATTTCCCTGCAGGAATGGGCGAGAGACCCCGTCAGAGAGGGTACCAGTATAAATCTGTCGGAGGCGGGGAGCCAAAGAAGAATAAACCTGCTTGGGGAAAACTGGGGCCGGATACACCACCCGCAGGAGAAGGACAAACAGGGGAAGAAGGGCCAGAGACACCGGTTGTGCCGGAGGGACAAACTGATACGGTGGAGGAGTTGGAGAAGAAGGGGTTTGCTGAGGAGGTTGCGAGCTAGAAAGAATGATGGATGATATAGCAAAAGGATGGCTACAATCAAAAAGGTTTACACTAGACGGGATCTTTGTTGTCAAGGATGACAGAATCTAAATGACGATTCGAAAACAGTAAACGATGCCCAAAAGACTTGGTTGCGCTTGATATGTTTGAACTTTTTGCTCCTGCTATGCCATGAAAATTCCAAACGAGAGCCATGCAAAAAAGGGCTCTGGTCTACCTATATCTATATCCATCTACTGTCCATCGTCCACGGCAGCAGTGGCTTGTGACCCCTCATTATTTTGACCGTCATCATCGTCAAGCTTAACAACCCTTTTAGCCTTCTTTTTCTTGGACTTAACCACCGGCTGCTCTTCCACTCCCCCCTCTACTGCTGCTTCAACAGTCTTCTTTTTCTTCTTCTTGACTTTGACTGCGCTACCTTCCCCTCCTTCTCCTTCAGGAGTAGTGACAGCAGTCTTGACCTTCGAGGAGGCACTGCTCTTCTTCTTCTTCTTTTTGACCACAATCCCCTCCACAGGTACCCCTTGGGCGACCTGTATCCTCTCATTGGCTCTCTGCATCTCCAGCCGCAACCTCTGCACCTCCTTCATGGCCTGTGCCATCTCCGCCTCTTCGCGCTGTTGCCGCTCGTGCGCGAACCCATCGTCCGGCCGGTCTGCGTCTAGACTCAAGTCCCGGAGATGGCTCGAGTCAAATTGCAAGAGAGACTGCTGCTTAAGTTTCTTTGCCTTGGACTTGGTAAAGCTATCAGAATTGTTTTCTGACTCGTAGTTGTGGCGCGGTGTAGACGTGCCACTCCCCGCCAGCGTCTCGTCTGCTTCGATGACGATACGCTGTCTGCTCTTTGATTTCGGTCGCTGTTGCTGTTGTCGTGAGGCGCCATTGTCAATGTTTAGTTTCTCAAGATCAAGCTGCATTATGGGAATTGCGTCAATGTCAAGGTCCGGACCATTTTCTTTCTGCAGAATATTGTGGATGGGTGTAGAAGTGCCCTCGGACCGGGTGGATCCAAGGATGTAAAAGGGGTCGTCGCGGTTCCGTTCGATCCGCTCGGCTTTCCTCCTGGCAATAATGTCGGCGTCGAGGTAGCTCTCTTCGCCAGCTTGCTGGTAAGACCCAGCTACTTCTTCTGGCGCATCAAGCAGCCGCTCGATTGCTGGGCCGCTAGAGATGGCAGTTGCCGGGGGCTTCTGATTGTAATACACCTCAAACTCGTCATCTCCTTGCGTGGGAAGCATTAATGAGTCTGCCTGTGCCAGTAACCGGCCGAGATTAGGGTGAAGCGGCTCATCCAGGTCCAGCCCATCAGGTATGGGGACGTTGTACTGCGCTGCTGGAGCGACTGAGTTGAGTTCCCAGCCGGTAAAGAGAGAAGGAATGGCTTGTGTGAGGAGTAACGGAGCATCTTGCTGGAGGTCGTCTGTCGAAGGTGCCTGCCCAGATGCTGCCTCGGCGGTGAGTTTAAGCAGCTCGATAAACTCGACAGCACGCTCTTGCACCTCCAAATAGGGGTGTTGCGCAAAAGGCTCCAGCACATGGATGACCCGAGCCATGAGCAGTGACATGGTTGACTTTCTCTGTGCAGTCCAGAGCGCCTGGTCATCTCCGGCAACATGTGAGAACAGCTTGGGGATTGACTGGAGACATGTGGCTAGAACCTCAGGATATTCAACCCGGGGTGCAATGTCCAACATGCTCCGAAGTGTATCATCTGGTGATAGGAGCTGATAAGCATACTCTCCGACCACCCATGCTAGTGGCTTGAGAGCTCCGGTAACCACCGGGCGTGAGGATGCAGTCTCTGTATTGAGGCGGGAGACGATAAGCTCTGCCGCACGTACAGCTGCCGGTCTCACAGCCTTGACTTTCACGGCAACATTTCTGATCTCGTTTCCAATTCTTTCGGAAACATCAGCAGCCAGCTTTGGAGTTGGTGCCGAGTTGGACTCAAGCTCCCTTGCTCTCGGTGCTGGGGCGATCCGAACCAGCTGGGTGAGGACGTCAATGTACCAATCAAAGTCAACTATGTTGCTGTAGTTGTTTTGAGAGCACATTTTCAGTATCCGGCCTATTACATCGATCGTGTAGTCTTCGGGAAGAGGAGGGGCCTGTTCCTTTGACTTGGTACGCTGTTTCGGCCCATTACCTGCCTCGTCGCTGGAATCTGTTTCTAACGGTTCATCATCAAGACCGTTTTGTTGTGCAAGAGCAGCCGAGGATGCTTTTAGTTGTCTCATAAGACGGCTGACGATCGATAACAGATTGTCGCTGCTGACCATTCCTTGAACAAGGTCCAGAGCCTTAATTCTGATGGTGATGTCCTCACTGTCTATGCACTCTAGTATGACATCCTCCTGTTCGGCGACGAGGAACGGATGTGTGGTGACAATCCGATTGAAGGCTAACAAAGCTACATATTTCACTACAGGAAGACTGTTTAACGACAAGCGGGAGCAGGCGGAAGCGGGCTGGTACTTACGATTGGGGTCGCTGTTGACAGATATCATGCCCCTGAGCTTCGAAACGCAAAGAGACGCAATCTCTTCTCTCGCAGAGAAGTCTTCACCTTCACCGAGAATGCCACCTTGAATGATGCCATTAATACACTCATACAAAAGAGACATCGCTGGTGTGGTCTTGATGAGGTTCGTCAACGGCGGCAGGAGTTTGCGAACCAGGCGTGGTTCCAACGGGGTCAGTGTCGCAAACTGGATATTGTCAGCGTCAGAACAAGGCGCGGATTAGCTTGCAGCAAAGATCCTCACCAGCTTTATCAACTTTATTGCCATCCAGTTGTTCCCACTGTCGACCAGCAGTTCGAATAACCGTGGCGCAAGAGGGAGAAAGTCATGGGGTCTCCTCCAGCCAAGCTCGCACACCACGTTGATGATGGCGGCTGTTACACTCGAGTCCTCGTCTTTATCCATTAACCGCTCCTTTATCTTCGGCCATGCGGCTCGTAGTGTTTCGGGATATACAAGGGCCAATCGGTAAAGAGTAACAACGGTCTTCTTTCGAATCGCCGCATGGGAGTGGGTAAGTCGAGGCAGCAAATCGCCGAGGAGCGATAGTGCGAGAGAAGGCGTTACGATATGAGGGAGTGAGGCAATCGGAAGCGCTATCAAGGTCGGTAATGAAGCTGCTAGATCCTGTTACACAATTTCAGCATGTATAGATGTGAGATATAGCCGCTTGACGGTTTCTGACCTTCTTGAGCAAGTTGGTTGCCATCATCAGAACGTCGGTGTCAGGACGGAAGCTCTGAATAGCCCCAAGATAGCCAACCCGTTTCTGATGATATTTCTGAGATGACATGACTTCGAGAACGTGAAAGGACGCCCAGGACATGTCGTGGCCATTCATCTCCAGGTATATGAGTTTCAACAAGGCGGTTGCCTTGAGGTCTTCTAAGCATTAGTACGCGGGATCCCATGGCGCAACAAGACTGGAAACAGACGAACCCATATCCTGGCTACGTATTTCTGAGCGACATTCTTTCAACGAGTTCTGTATGTATTCCTTCTCATTGCCCTTGTGGTTGCGCAACCCCCTGATGAGGTCGTACAGTGATTTCTCGAACCTGGACTGTCGTTAGCACCACGGATGACGCTAGATGAAATAACGAGGCTGGCGCACATGGCTACTGCAAGAACCTCCCAGCGTCACTACGAGACGGTTATGTATTTTGTATTCGTTATGTGATGCTGCTGTTCTTGTATGCTATGAAGTTCGCGAAGCTCGAGTTGGTAGGTAATCGCAGTCTTTATGTAGATCGCAGCAGATCATGGACAGTGGGAAATCGAGGTTTGGCGGGGTTCAGCAGCGGGGGGTTCTGATGAGTTTGGAAAGACGAGACGAATCAGCGGCAACGTGGTGCATCTTGTTGCTGCTATGTCCGGAAAAAAGGGGTATGTCGATGTCGAAGTCGAACTAGCCAGGTCGTAAACTTTCAAGATTTGCGACAGCTGACTGCAAGTCTGAGCTCGAATTGCTGCTTCTCCTCGGTGTAAAGCCAAAAGGGTGTCCAAACTTGAGACGGGAGCCACTAAGAGCAACGGCAGCACGTCACCATACAGTACACATTCACCGCCATCAAGCTTAAGTTACACTGTATTCGGGGCGGAACAAGCTCACCCCGCAGTGGACTTTGGGGAGCTCACTCCAGGCAAGGACCAGGCCTCCAACTGCTGATCCAAGGTTCCTTGGCATTGTTGAAGGTCCCCCACATGAGCAGTGGACGCCGTCTTGCAGCAGCTGGGACGCGGTATCTCGTGCCTGTCCAATGTCCACTGTCCACTGCTCCTTTTCACAATTCAAACCTCACGAAACCGTCGGGATATCATCAACTCCATCAGCCATTACGCTTTTCTTGCTTGATTTTTGAACTTTCGAACCGATTGATCGTATCAAAACTTCACTTCGGAACCAATGGCACCGTCATTGATTCGTTCGCCAGTTCAGCTGCCGCCCGCCGAGGCATTGGCCATCTCGCAACAGGCTCCAGCTATTCTGCAAAGCGCACCGAGTGCCGTGTCATCATCAATATTATCCAAGGAAAAATCTGAGCTATGGATTGAATACGAGAATCTCATCCTGTCTTGTCTGCGGACAGGTGATGAGCGGGCCGCACACCAATGTCTGGATCGATTGGTCACTCGATTCGGGGAAGACAACGAGCGGGTGTTGGCGCTCAGGGGCTTGATCAAAGAAGCGGAAGCCCAGAATAATGGCGAATTGGAAAAGGTGCTGAAGGAATACGAGGAGATTTTGAGCAAAAACGATTCGAATATTGTTCGTCACCCGTCCCCTCCTGCCCTGGCTCCTGCTTGTTCTTATCAGACGACCAGTGACTTACCGCAGACTATTGCAGCCTATCATGAAGAGACGGATCGCGCTCTTGCGGTCGATGGGTCGTGTCTCTGACGCCGCATCAGCTCTGGTGCAGCTTCTTGATTTCTCTCCGACCGATCTTGAGGCTTGGTCTGAGCTGTCGGATCTGTACTTCTCCCAGGGGTTGTACCCACAAGCGATCTACGCCATGGAGGAGGTACTGGTACTGGCGCCCAATGCATGGAATGTAGGTAATCCCACCACAGAACAAGCCTAAGCCCTATACTAATGGAGCGTTTTCAGGTACATGCCCGACTGGGTGAGCTGCAGTACATGGCCGCGACGGCTTCGGGTGCGGGCAACGGGGCCTATCAGAAGCAGATGGCAGAAGCACTCAAGCGGTTTTCACGGAGCATCGAGCTGTGCGACGATTACCTGCGGGGTTACTACGGGCTGAAGCTGGTCAGTACCCTCTCTTCCGTACTGCAACCTGGGATGTTGTTAACTGACACACGGTTTCCTTAGGTCACAAAGAGAATTCTCAAGGATAGCGCCAAGCCAACAAAGCAGACCGATGACGGAGACTTTTCACTGCCAGATACTCGCACCATCGAGCGTCTTAATGAACTAGCCACAGCTAAGCTGGCCGAGATTATCCGACACAGCAGCGCAAACGATCGAGGTTGGCGAGGATACAACGCCGCCGAGGTTGCAGCAGCGCGGGAACTTCTCTCCGAGGACGCATCGTCAGATATCAAGAGATGATATGCCATCTCTCTGCACGATGGAAACAGCATCGCGCCAAAGTCCAGTGACGCGTTCACGATGTCTAAACAGACGTGAGTCATGGCGGGTTGTCGATGAGACGAGGGAGCTACTGCAGAAGATGCACCGGGATTTGCAACATCATTTCATGACCATAATTCGCTTCATTGAGGCTCTGCGCGTCATTGGTCTATTTCTTCTTGGTCATCTTCACATATTGCTATTAGCCGAGGTGGTGGGTCTTGGGCAGGAAGAGCTGTTGAACATGGGAGCCCGAACGTGGCTCCAGTAAAGATGGTGAGCAAAAGGGGACTTGTCTGGGCTGTGTGAGTGGGGCATTTGCGGTGCGGCCCTTGAAGCCCAACCGGAATGCGGCTCATCATGACTTCGCAGATGACGCTTCTTCCGGACCACTCTTCGTCCTCATCAGGCACGAAGAAAACCGGAGCCAGCCGAATTTGTTCAAGCGCAGAACTTGATTTGAGTGGGTGGCCTCCCTCCAGCACATCAGTCACGATGATGTTTCGTTCGCTCCCATCTCCCTAGGAAAAGGGCCTGGTACCTGGATGAGGGCATCGAGTGGCTGGAATTATGATCTAATCATGCAGGCCGGCATAGAACCCGGAACCCGAGGGTCACTTTTGCTCAGATTTAGAGCCCTAGCCAGCATTATTCTGCAAGAGAAAAGTTGACGTGTCGGTCGACACGCACTGAGGTTCGCAATGAGTTGTCGAGGTCAGAGGTTTAGCAGAGTCCAATATACCAACATTGAGATAAATTGCAGATTGAGAAGCTGGTCAAACTATGGCTTATAGTATATCTAGGACCAAGCGTCCGCAGGATCCCGTCTTGCAAGGTCGGTCTTGTCTCCACATTCAACTCCCCTGCTCTCATCATGAACCGAGGACCACGCATCGAGAGGTCAGGTTGATGATCTCTTTCCCTTCCGTCTTGCAGGCCATGTTATTATGATTGCCTTGTCAGCTTGTTGGTGGTTCGCATGATGCGCAGACACGGTTGTTTTATTTTGCACACGACGATAAAGGCCCCACGTCCAACCAACCTACCCCCTTGGGTGTCTCCAGGTCTTCCGAGAGGTGGAAAGGAACAAGAAAAAGAAAATATATGCGCGATATTCCAGAGATTACTCCCAGCTGCGTGACCACGAGAAGCCAGTGAAGTTGCAGCAAGAGTCGGATATCGTCAGCGGTCGATGAGGCACGGTGGGGGGCCGAACCAGTCGATGAGTGTTCAGGGTTGGCCTCTGACAAACCCTTCGAGACATTTGACAGTTCATTGTCGAGATTGCCAACACCGACTTTGTTGCTGCATCAGAAACCCGACCAGGCAAGTCTGGAAGAGGGCTCACCGCCTAAGAACTGTCTACCTATTGGGCTGATGTTGCAAACTGGCATCGGGCTCTGGAGAGGGGACTTATTAACATCTCAACCCCGAGAGACGGATATCCGTTATTCCCTTATGAAGGGGTCAAAATCACTGTGTGACTGGGTGTGTATGTGCAGGCAGGGGTTTTCCTGTAGCCATCGTGGCATCTCAAGCAGGACACTATTTGAGTTCCTGCTAATCAGCAGCTTGACCTTTTTGTGTTAGGTTTTCGTGATGTTATTCAGCTGCAGCAGACTTTACCAGAGCACAAACAGTAGACCGGCTGTATACCACGTGCTGTACTTGCATCGATAAGTTGTTTTAGTCAATTCAGCCTGCCGGGCGTACAGTTTATTACTGCTTTCCTGCATCGTGTCTTCTGTGCTTCTGGCCACAAGCCCAACCCCATCCATGCCTAGGTATAATAACGGATGGAGTAGTACCGTCCGGTCCTGTCCTCTTTTATTTTTGTAAAAGGCAATAAACTCTTTTCGGCCCAGTCATTTTGAAGGACACACAGGTCCCTCCATCCAAGAAATTATCGCCTTCCGATCAACAATCTGATATTCCCCAAGATTGCCTTCGTCCTCCCCCAGACTACCAACACCTCCACACACACCAGGTTACCTAATAAATAAGCTCACTATTCCCCGCGAAGCATCACGACACCAAGCACGAATTCAAGCAGTTCAAGCAGTCTCACAGATAATACGAATTAATTGCTGTAGACACATGCTATGCGCCACTCACGCCATTTCGTACTCGTGATATAGGACTCCCTCGTCAACCGAGACCCATCATTCTCACCGGATTTTAGCCCAGCCGCATTCCAATCCGACTTGTGATACTTTGACACCTACACCGCATCCAGAATTGCACTGCGCAAACAATTGCAACATTATCAGAGGTACGTAGCAGAGATTCCTCCGAATCCCCAGGCTCTTCGTAATGTTCATATCCATGGGTCTGTTTTTATGGTTCAGACACGTGTGGTCGAGTCCTCCAGGTACCAAAAAGAAAAAGAACAAAAGGCCCATTCATCCCCTTCTATCCCACCCCGATCGGCATCTGGTCATACCCCAAGACGGTGATGATCCAGACCGTTCGCCCCTGGACATGCGGGAAGAAGAAGTCATGCATGAGAGGACTTTCAAGAGTGTTGGCTGCCCCTCCTCTGGCTTGGCAGATCATCCGAAGAGCTTCAACACTGGGATGAGAGGCGAAAAGTCCATCTGGCAAAAACATCATGAGGGTGGTGGATGGTGGGTGGTGTTTTGTACACCGAATGTCTGGTCAACTGCCAACGTGTTGCACCGTCCAGCCAGTCGATGGTCACCGACAAGTTTGTCGCGATGCCACAGGTACACAAGGCTGGCATTGTCTGCACATCCCCGCTCTCACACACACCACGCCAATCACCAACTAAGCGGTTGACGACGGTTGAAATGGTTGGGGGGAGATTTCTACTACCATCGCGGGGATTCCATCGACGTTCCATTGCCTAGTTACCTCGTTACGACGCATAACGAACCCCTCACTCACTTACACACCTCGTCGGGAATTGGCGCTATGCAAGTATTGAGGGCTGTAATTCTCATTAGCGCCCGTGCTCCCCCTCTGCCTCTATTCAGGCAGCCCAGTCCAGCCCAGCCCAGCCGTTCTCATCCTTGACCGACCGACCGGACCCTCCCAAGGTGCCGCTCAATGCCTGCTTGCCCTCCCCCTCCCCCTCTCCCTCAGTCCCGCCTATCTTCTACGCAAAACCGAGAAGTAACAGTGGTCACGAGTGTCACCTTTGGTCCACCAGATAACGAAGTAGGTTCACACAGCCTTCCACCACCTCATCCCAGCGGAGTTCCAGGAAACCTGAGGTGTGTGTGTGTGTGTGTGTGTGTCCCCTTCAGGGTTCCCAGCTGCCTGGCTGGCCCCCATCCGCTCCTATAACTTTGAAGCTTCCCCTCCGTTTCCCTCGTCCCAGGTTTTCGATTTTTCCTGAGATTGTAGGCCACCAAAACAAACCCTCCCTTCCCCCTTTTCTTCTCCCCCTTTTCCCCTCGCGATGGCGAATGGACTGGGCTAGATAATAGTCCAATTCCCGCCGTCGCACTGGGTCTCTTATACCTCTTACACGTAAAACCGACCCTCGCCTGGATGCCCCTCGTTGTTTTGGGTGGATCGCATCGCTCTAGGCTTTTGTTGCATACCGTTCCCTGTCGCTGACCGCGCCCCGAAGAACACTCCAGTAGCAGCCAGCGAACAGCCAGTCAGTCCCGGACCACCCAAGTCCTGACCACTGTCCTGTCACGAACCCGATCTCTCCCTTGTTTTTGCGCCCAACCCACTTTATTTATTCCGCCAGTGCGCTCAGACGGTCTTTGACTCCCTGCCAAACGACACCCGACACACGCTTGAACGCCTATTTTTTTTTTTTTTTTTCTTTTCGCAAGGACAGACCAGAGACCAACTAGACACACACTGTTTGATCGATTGATCCGATATCCAGCGTTCCTGAAACAACTCAAGCATACCCTGACCTATTCCCGCAATTGACACCACCAAAGCTCCATTTCTTTCCCCGCCCGCATCCTAGTCCCTTGACCACTCCTCTCTCTCTCCCTTCCCTGTACGGATAAGCTGCTCTATTCAGCCCAGCGCTTCAAGCCACGGCACCTCAAATACTTGTTCGAACCTTTTGAAACCACCAAAATCATTTTCGAGACGGTATCGAGCGTCCCGAAAGATCACGATTTCATCGACATCCAATTCAACTAAATCGCAAGTCTGCAAAAATTTGGTGCCCTTCCTCAACATCAGAGCCCAAAACACGATATTCGGGTTAAAACAAGAGTGACGAATATTACTTAGGGAACCGTAAGTAGTTGACCCCCCTGGTCTGGGCCTGGAATTCTTCTGCCGTGCCGCCGAGCTGTGCCGCATGACCTATAATACCCCCCATTATCTCTGCTTGATTACTGACTTGTCGCGTTCCCTTTTCTGTTCTCGTCCACACAGAATGAGTAGAGCACGGGGACAAATACCCAATCGTACACAGCATTCAATATCGAGCTCTTCAGAATACTATTCAGACGAAGAGGATTCTGAATCATCGCGACTGGAGGAAACGTTGGCTGACGAAGACGACGAGGAAGAAGAAGAGGACGACGACGACGACGGAACGTGGGACGGCGAATACGGCGAGCTTGACCCGTCCGATTCAGCCTCGGTATCAGCAAGCCACCAGGCATACAGACGCCCAGGGCCACCAGCACGACCACATAGTGCGCGGCAACAAAGCGGCTCGCGACATCACGGTCTGATTCCTCCTCCCCAGCGACAGTCCTTCGCAGGTTATCAAGCGCCCTCGGCACCTCATTCAATGAGCATAGACCCGTCCGAAGAATACGGATCGCAATACGGTCGCGGCTACGGCGGTCACGGCCTACCCCCGCCCCAGAATCAAGGCGCCTTTTACGGCGCTCGAGGTGGAGCACCCACAGCACCGGGCGGATATGCCCAAAGCCACGTAGGATTCATGCAAAATCACTATAGCGGCCAAATGGTTCCCTACAACGACTACCGAAACCCGTTTGCACCAGCGGGTGCAAACAGTGGAGGAAATGGGTATTTTGATGGTCACCGACCGGGACCGTATGACATGATGCCGTACGGGCAGTCCGGCTACTATCAAGGTGGGGGGCCGGGGTACGGCGTCCCGCCGCACCACATGCAACAATACATGTACGGTATGCCCCCACCGCCGCCGACCGAAATCGCACCGAGACCTGTAACCCCCGGTCCCGTGGCGGCGCCGGCTCCACCACCACCGGACCCGGAGAAGGAAATGATCCTGGCAAAACTCAAGATGTTTGAGGAGGAAAGGAAGAAGGAAAAAGAGAGAGAGGAGGAGAAGGCAAGAGAGGAGAGGATCCGGAAGGAAGCGGCAGAGGCCTTCCGTCGTGAACTCGAGGAGCGCGAGAGGGCGCGACTAGAGCTTGAGAAGGAGCGCGAAAGGGCAAGGCTGGAACACGAGAAGCAGCTTGCCGAGGCAAAAGCCGCAGCTGAAAAGGCCACACTCGAGCGGTTAGAGCAGGAACGGAGAGCTGCCGAAGAACGGAAGAAGGAGGCTGAGGCTGAGAGGAAACGGCTCGAGGCCGAGGCGCGCGAACGGATGGAGCAGGAACGCAAGGCGGCCGAGCAAAGAAAGATTGAGGCCGAGGAAGAGAGGAAGCGGTTCGAGCGCGAGACTCGGGAGCGGTTAGAGCAGGAACGGCGGGACGCCGAGCAACGGAAACGCGAAGCTGAGGAGGAGCGGAAGCGTTACGAGCGGGAAGCGCGTGAACGATTTGACGCCGAGATGAGGGCTACCGAGGAGCGCAAGAAGCAAGAAGCCGCAGCTGCCGCCCTGGCCGAAGCCGAGGCAAAGGCTCGCATCGAAAGAGCGATCAGGGAGGAGCAGGAGAAGATGCAAGCAAAGATCAAGGCCGAGGAAGAAGCCAAGGCAGCTGCTGCCGCCAAGGCGGCCGAGGAGGCAAAGAAGCTGAAGGAGCTCGAAGAGGAAGCAAAGAAGGCCCTCGAGAGAGCTCTCAAAGAGCAAGAAGACAAGCTCGCGGCAGCTGTCAAGGCCGAACGCGAAAAGATCGAAGCTGCGCAAAAAGCCGAAGAAGAAGCCAAAGCCGCCGCGGCCAAGAAAGCAGCCGAGGAGGCCGAATGGAAAAAGCAACTCGAGGCAGATGCGAAGCTGAAGGCAGAGCTGGAAGCCCGCGAGAAGCTTGAGAAGGAACGCAAGGCTGCTGAAGAGGCGGCGGCGGCGGCGGCGGCGGCCAAGGCTGCTGAGGAGGCCCTCAAGAAGAGGTTGATGGAGGAAGCCAAGGTCAAGGTTGAGGACAACATCAAGAAGAAGGACAAGCCTCCCATTCGTTTCAAGGATGCCGTCGGGCGAAAGTTCAGCTTTCCCTTCCACCTTTGCGCCACTTGGCAGGTACGTTACCCCCTTGCTCTCCAGGAATCAACCTTTGGTTCGTTGCTGACTTGTGCTGTGTTAAGGGCATGGAGGATTTGATCAAGCAAGCCTTCCTTAACATGGAGGTTATCGGACCTCATGTGCAAGAAGGTCACTATGATCTGGTCGGACCTGACGGCGAGATTATTCTTCCCACCGTTTGGGAGAAGGTTGTCCAGCCCGACTGGGCCATCACGATGCACATGTGGCCTATGGACAAGCACCCGCTGCGCATGCACCACAACCCCGCCATGCTAGGACCCGGCGGCATGGGAGGAATGGGAGGAATGGGACCTGGTGGCGGCATGGGGCCAGGCGGCGGCATGGGCCCAAGGCTTCATGGTCATGGCGGACCACCACGTCCGGGACACGGCGGTGCTATTCCGACCGGTCCGTTCATGCGTCCTTCGAGCGCTCGACCGGGAGGTCCGGGGGGCGTTCCTCCTCCGCCTCCGATGCATCCTAGCGGTGGTGGTGCCATGCCTTGGCCTCCTCAGATGCCACCAGGAGGCCCCGGCCGAGTCCGTATGCCGGGTCCCATGGGTCCTGAAGTGGTGACCGTCGATCCTGGGCCGGTGCGAAAGAAGAAGGCTGGCACGCCTGTCCTGGCCTGGATGGCTGGAAGCAAGCCCAAGGCAAGCGGCAAGACTAAGTATGTGGCCCTCGCTCTCCCCAAGAAGCCCTCTGCCCACTACATCTCGTATCGCTTGTCTGCCAAGTTTGTCCCCAGTTCCCCTTGATACCCTCTTGACCTTTCGTGCTGCTGTAACTTCTACTTGTCTGGTCTGGTGCTAACCGTTTTGTTTCTAGGAAGCACAAGCACTAAAAGCTCCTGCGAGATCAATACTCCCCAGTCGACACTCGAGCGAGATTTCCCCGCCCCCCCCCCCCCCGAGCATTTACTCTTCTTATCTCTTTTGAATATCTTTTTTGCAAACAAGTTCGGTTTTGGCTTTTGATACCTTGTCGCCTAGTTCACGCAGGTTGCTTTCTGTTCCTTTTAACTGTTGTCTTGGTGTTAGTTTTTTGGCTTAAGGTTTGGAGATGCTGGACAACCTACCTCACAACCCCTGTTAAGGGCGGACGAACCACGCGCTCCATGTTTAAGCATGTTTTTGCGCATGAGGTACGAGGATATGAAAGGCTGATGGATGGATGGATGGATGGATGATATGTCTTTTTTTGGAAAACACGAAATGGATGGAAATGATGGATGACGGAACACATGGTCGGACTGATATGACGGATGAAGGGATGGAAGGGACGAAATATCTCTTACGACTGAATTGATTTACTCCGGAAAATACACAGTCAACGAGGATACGAATGGATGGGAGCGAGGAGTAGTGGTATGGAAAGGACAAAGCAAGCGACGCAACAACTTTTTTTCCCGACAGAAAACCCTTTTGTTCGGTTCCGGCGCAAAAAGAGTAGTCAACAAGTCAAACAAGCACAGCGCGGCGTGGGATCGTCCTTGATTTTTTTGGATTTAGACAGGGTGGTCGTGGTTTTTTTTCCCTCGTTGTTTCCCATCTCTTCTCTTGTCTTGTCTTCCCAAGTATTTATTACTACTCTTATTTATCATCTTTTTCTCAGTTTGTCTCTTTTCCCTCTTATGTCTATTCTCTCTGGGAAGATATATCTTTCTTGTCGCCCCAAAATCTTGATAACGAGAAAAAAAAACCACAAAATATTCTACACATGTTGTTGTTGTTGTTACAATGCTGGCCTCGATCTTTGCGCTGATACTGTAGGAATATGCGGGTTTGTCTTTGCGTGTTGTGTATGTGTGTTCAGAAAGCCGTCCCTCGACTTGGTTTAGACCAGCTGAGATGTTGAACCCCATGTTGTGGTGAGTATGATCTCCAAACCTCCTGGCACGAATGGAAGTAGTGTTTTATTTCGGAACCCCATATAACCGCCTCGCCCTCTCCTCGAACGCAGCGACCATCTCGGTCGCTTTGTCGTCTGCCAATTGTCCCACGGCGAACCCCAGTGCTGGGTTGGCGAACTGGAACGTAACGCTTAGTGACACCTCTGACCAGTTGTCTCCTCCATTTTTGCGTGGTACGGGTTTAATAGTCCATTTGGTGACTAAACTCTCAAAGATCCCGTCCATTTTTTTGCGCTTGTTTATTTCGTCGAGGTTATACCCTTGTTTTTGAAGAACTTCAGGGGAAGTAGAGGGGTCGGCATTGCCCGAGACGGCCTCGACGGTGGTGTGAGGGACGCAATAGACTCGTGAGGTGTAGGTTTGTGTAAAAGGGCCCCAGCCCACGGTAAGGTCCGCTAGAGATGGAAGAGAGGAAGGGGAGGGTGTGGTGTGGGTTACGCGGGAGGAGGCGCAGTTGGGGAGGAAGGAGGAGTAGGAGTCGATGTCGGCTACTAGGGAGTAGATTTTTGAGGGCGGGTAGGGGAGGATTCGCTTTGTTGATATGGTTTTTGGTTGTGGAGGGGAAGAATGGGAGGACGACTGGGAGGCTGAGGCGAAGGAGGAGAGGGTGTTGAGGAGCCATTGCGAGGTTTTGGCGGGGGTTGTCGAGAGGTTTCGTCGCGGGGGGTAGAAACCGGAGGAGTGTTGTCGCGATTTGGGGGGGCTAGAGAGGGAGAGGGGGGCGCATGGTGGTGATGGGAGGAGAGATCGGGAGAGGGGTGACAAGCGCGGTGGGAGGCGGAGGGTTTTGGATGCCATTGTGACGATGGCTTGTGTAGCTATGTCGTGGGATGGGCGGAGATGGTACTGTATTTGCGCTTGGGGGGTGTACCGGCCGATCGGGTTCAGTGGTGGTTGTTGTCTGTAGGAGCGCAACAATGGAGGAGAGGTATGCGCCTGTTTAGTTTGCGCGCCGGTCGAGTCAGGAGATTGAGGCTTCTGGGGATTTGATATGTGCGCTGGAAGGATCCCCGGTCGGCCGGTGGGTTGAGCTGTTGGGTTTGTCGTTATTGCTGCTGCATTGTAGTTTGCGCCTGGGGAGAGATGTTGGATTCTTGAACATGAAGATGGGATCGCGAACATGGAATTTGGCTCGGTGCTCTTTTCGGCGGGCTTCCCGAGATATCCACTTTTGCGGTCGTGAAAAGCTGTTACTCACACTGTGGCTGCTACCGCTACAGTAAGTGCTGGAAGAGCAAAGTCTAGCGCGGAATGTCGCTAACGGCCTGGAACGAGGGCTTCAAGATCTGTTATTCAGACAGGCTCCAAGGCGATGCCTAACGGTCATGACGGCCAGGAGAGCTGGAGCTTATCGCAGCGGCATTGAGGGGCAGAGGTCATGGAGGGGCAAGTCATGAGCAATCCGATCACCAGCTTCTTACTTCGTATAGGATTCAGAGCAGCGACAAGCGTAGCATCAATGAAAAATCTTGGCTGAATACAATCTGAGGTTCCGTTGTTCAGACTAGGTGGCCATCATGTTGCCATTTATTTTGTAGATAATAACCCGCCGCCCTAATTCCACGATAAGTGGTAGTAGCTGAAGGACAGAGTCATCGGATTTGATTCGGGAAGGAGCCCTCGATGGAAAGGTATCCAGCCAGCCGAGGAATTCCGCTCGCAACAACAACTTTTGTAATTGTGACTCGCTCAGAGTTGGCTCACTTTTACCTCCATCTGACCTTGAATTATCTTCTTCCACCTTCTTTTCAGTATACCTCGGTGGGAAGAGCTATCCTGAATTGACGCTGCTAGACCCTAACTACCGAGCCCCTCTTCGCGCAACCTAGTATCAAAAAGTCGTACTCACGCAGTACCTAGACATACAGCTACCAAAATGGGCCATCTTGTGACTGTTGCGACGTGCAACTTGAACCAATGGGTTCTGGATGTGAGTTCTGCCTATACGGTCGTTATTTGCAGTACAAGACTAACACCCAAATAGTGGGAGGGCAATCTGGAGCGAATCATCAAGAGCATCCACTTGGCAAAGGAGGCTGGCGCTCGCCTTCGTGTCGGTCCTGTAAGTCTGATTCCCTCGTAAACCACCAGGGACCAAAGTTTTTTCTAACATCAGACCAGGAGCTGGAAATAACAGGCTATTCCTGCCTCGATCACTTCCATGAACTCGATGTCTTCTCTCACAGTCTGGAGATGCTCCGGAGGCTGCTTCTGGACAAGAGCACCCACGGTATCCTCCTTGATATCGGTCTACCCATTCTTCACAGAAACCTGAGATACAACTGCCGAGTTATTGCTCTGGATGGAAAGATTCTCTTGATCGCGAGTGTCCCGACTCTAGCATGCCTCGTCTCGGAGACTAACAGAATATGTAGAGACCCAAGATGTGGCTCGCCAACGATGGCAACTATAGAGAGATGAGACACTTCACTCCTTGGATGCGCCCCAGGGAAACCGAGCTCTTCCACCTACCCAAGGAGTTGGCCAAGGTGCAGGGCGAGACTCACGTCTTATTCGGAGATGCCGTCATCTCAACCCCTGAAACTGCCTTTGGAGCTGAGACTTGTGAGGAGTTGTTTACTCCCAAGGCTCCTCATATCGATATGGCTCTTGACGGCGTCGAGATCATCACCAACAGCAGTGGTAGCCACTTCACACTACGCAAGCTCGACACCCGCCTCCAACTCATCATGGAGGCTACTCGGAAATCCGGTGGTGTCTACCTCTATGCCAACCAGCAGGGCTGCGATGGTGAGCGTTTGTATTTTGACGGCTGCGCTATGATTATCGTAAACGGCGACATTGTTGCCCAGGGCTCCCAGTTCAGTCTCAACGACGTCGAGGTTGTCACGGCGACAGTGGATCTGGAGGAAGTCAGGTCTTACCGCGCTGCTATCTCCCGTGGTCTCCAGGCCGCAACCTCTTCAGCCAAATACCAAAGAATCCAGACCCCCTTTGAGCTCAGTTCCGAGGACGACGATGCCGATGTGGGGATGCGCCCTACTCTTCCAATGCAGCCCAGGATCCATTCCGTCGAAGAGGAGATTGCTCTTTCTGCTGGGTGTTACTTGTGGGACTATCTCCGCAGGTCCGGAACTGCTGGATACTTGGTACCCCTTAGTGGAGGTATCGATTCGTGTGCCACAGCCGGTATGTGAAGCTGCTGCCCCCCCCCTCCTTCGCTTCCCACCAAGTGCGTATCGGGAACTAAGTTTACTGTGACAGTGATTGTCTACTCCATGTGCCGCATTGTTATGGAGGCCGTCAAAGAAGGAAACGAGCAAGTCATCGAAGACGTCAAGCGTATCGCCAAGTACAACGGCGAAGGTGTCCTGCCCAAGACGCCACAAGAGCTCTGCAACCAAGTCTTCACAACAATTTACATGGGAATGAAGAAACAAAGCTCACGCGAAACTCGCCAGCGCGCAAAGGACCTTTCTGATGCTATCGGTAGCTACCATGTCAACTTGGATATCGATGATGTATATGAAGCCCAGAAGAGGCTTGTCGTCGACACTGTCAACTTCGAACCCAAGTTCAAGGTTGAGGGCGGTACCGTGCAGGAGAACCTGACATTGCAATGTCTCCAAGCCAGAATCCGGATGGTGACGGCATACGTATGTAAAGTCTTCGCGCTTAGCTGAGGTGACTCGATACTGACGATTCTGCAGGAGTTTGGCCAGATTCTCCCTACCGCTCGTGGGAGACCTGGCGGCGGCAGTCTTTTGGTACTCGGCAGTGCCAACGTTGGAGAGGTACGGTCATCTCTGAACATTGTATGCACGGCAGCTGACATCCAACTAGAGCCTTCGCGGTTATCTCACCAAATACGACTGCTCGAGCGCAGATATTGTACGGGATCCATACCCCAGTAAAATGTTGGATCACTAACTTATTATTATAGAACCCAATCGGCTCCATCGACAAGACAGACCTGAAGCGGTTCATCGCGTGGGCTGAACACAAGTTTGACCTGCCGTGTCTTCACGACTTCTTGACTGCTATCCCTACCGCAGAACTTGTAAGTGATCTCCTACAAGCTTGGTTGGCTAAGCGTACTGATACTAGCCATTCGATTCACAGGAGCCTATTACCCACGATTATGTCCAGAGCGACGAAGTAGACATGGGAATGACCTACGATGAACTGACAATCTTTGGCCGCCTTCGCAAGTTGAACAAACTGGGCCCATTCGCAATGTTTCAGAGGCTCGTTCACGACTGGTCGATCGACCGAGCGCGTGTCGAGGGCGATACTGCGCCTTATTACACTCCCGCTCAAGTTGCTGAGAAAGTAAAGAGGTTCTTTCACTTTTATGCCATCAACAGACACAAGATGACAACCCTCACACCAGCTCTTCACTGCAACGACTACTGTAAGTTTGATAAGGGCATGATTTCTTCCATAGAAGACACTAACCAGATGACCAATCTAGCACCTGATGATAACCGCTTTGATCTTCGCCCCTTTTTGCTGCCACCTTTCTGGAAGAGCTGGAGTTTCAAGAGGATCGATATGGAGCTGGCAAGAATCGAGAAGAAACGCGCAAGCAAGGCCACTTGAACTTCTAAGCCCTGGTGTATGGATATCGCCAAAAGTTTTTCCAAGACAAGGGGGATTATTGTGCTAACAAGGGTGTGGTCACATAAGGTAGCTGTTGGACGCCTATGCTTCTCCTTACTATCTCCTGAGAAAAACACAAGTAACATTCTCCTCAGGTGGTACGTGAGGTTGGTTTCTTTGTGAGATAAAGTTATATGGACAAGAACGAAAACGGTCCAAGTGATATTTCCCAACATACCAAAAACCAGCCGGCTTCTAACAGTCCCAGCTAAAAGTGTTCCTCATTTTCATTCCATAGCAAGCTCGAGCCTATCTACTGTACTTACCGATATTTACTCACGCCGACGGACCTTTGTCACTCCCAAGCTTCTTCAGAATTGTCATAATAGTCTCGCCCATATCCTCCCCTTCCTTGAACCAAGAAACATCGTTTGGCCCTGTAGAGTTGAGAACGCTGTAGCTAACGGCATGAACCCCATCTTGCATCGCCAACCAGCACGCCAACAGCATCCCTTCAGTGTAGAATTGATTGAATTGATCCTCTTTCCCCTTCTCGGTAAACAGAGGAGGCGTCTTCTTGGCCGCCCATTCGGTATGATACCGCTCTGCCCATGCCTTGTGTGCCTTGCACCATGCGCTCGAGTCCGGGTACCGCTCCTCCATCTCGGCATGGAGGATCACGTGTATCGTCGGCGGGTTTTCGGAGGTAGAGACAATGTAGGAAGCATCGGAATGGATGATGTAGGATTTTTTAACCTCTTCGCTGACGCTGTCTTCACTGCTGGGCTGAGGTTGTGGTTGTTGCTCTTGCTCTTGCTCTTGCTCTTGCTCTTGCTCTTGCTCAGGTGCACCGTTCCCATCCACGGGATCGGGCTGGCTTTTTCCAGCGAGACGCACATGGATGCGGCCTTCTGAGCCGATTTCCAGTACCAAGCCGTATTCCGTCTCCAGGCCGAAATAGTAGTCGATTTTGTTGTTGGGAGATCGAATGAGCGGGGCGAGCGCTTCGATGAGGGCGAAGTTAGACATGGCGGAGGAGTCTTCTGGGTAATTCTGGTTTTGAGGAGGAAAGTGGTTGGGTAGTTTCAGAGAATTTTCCCAGGTGAGATGTAGGGAAAGATGTCGGCCCGGGGGTTATAAACATGTCAAAGGGGTGCCGAGAACGGGGGAATATCATGAGGCAACAGGCTTCTCTACGCTCGGTACTTCATATAAGGTTGAGAGTGGCGTCTTCGGGTACCGCCGTTCCAGTATCTCACGATTCCGAGTTCGGTGAGATGGCCGACGTCTGCCGAGGACTTTCATGGCTGCGCGTGTGGTAGGTTCGTGACATCAGACAAATGCAGTCAGGCAGCAGCTGATCTCCATACCAGTGCTCTGTTCTAGGCTATCTACTTTATCTTACTTGCCCGGCTAACACAGTGACCCGAGCCTTGTCGGACGGAGATAAGCACTTGGGGCGGCTCATCCTCCCATGAGCATGTCTCTACCTCTTCAAGGTCCGAGTTGATCCAGACGGTGAAGAGTGCCCCTTTAGCCTTCCAAGAATATCGTCTACACAGCGCACCGTCCAAGCTATCCAGGCCAACGGTCACAAGCTCAACCCAAACATTACCGTCTGAGCCTGGAGTACACCCGTCACCTGCTAGTTCCCGGCAGCAGCGGCTACCTTATCAAGGACAATGTCAGTCTCACAAGTGGCTCACACATGGCAACTGCCACGCCAGCCTCGCCCGTATGCAGATATCCAGCAAGGTTCACAGATTCGCCGTTGCCGGAGATCACAGCCTGTTGAGCGGTCAGGTTTATGTAAACGGGCATTACGAAGGCACGTGGAAGGTTGCTACAAAAGATGATGTCACGGTGCTACGATAATTTCTCGAGAGACGGGAGTAGGCAAACAAAAAAAAAAAAAAAAAAAAAAAAAAAAAAAAAAAACCCCATGGCCGCAACTGTCCAAAATCCCCTAGGGAAAAGCAGATACAACATGTCAAATATCATCAGCCTTCAATCTTCAAGCGCAACAAGGGACCTCATTGGTGTGAAGTTGATCTCAGTCTCACAATGCCATTGGTCTGCAAAACAGTTGATAGTGGGGCGGCTTGGCCGGAGCGGCACCTGCCCCGAAACTGAAAAACCCCACTTGCCCAGCAGAGTTTAAAATCTTTTTCAAAACCTCCCTCAACAACGAGTTTTGCTTTTCCCGAATTCCCCCAGACTGCAAACATTTCAACAGCCACAAAGCGACATGGTGCATCGCAACCAAGTGGTGAAAAGAATATCTTAGCGACCGGATTATTTCTTGAGCTCCTAGTAGCTACTGTTTCTTCTTCACCACTTGGCAACTGAGCAACCGCCTCTCTTTATTTTTTTCTCTTCTTTTCCGACATGACTGCGGACGAAGTCGTCGTCGCGGCCGCTGCTGGTCAGGTCACCGATGCGCAGGAGAAGCTCGCAGCTGAGGTCGCGTCGCTTGAGATAGCGACCGACGAGCAGAAGCAGGTTCCTTACATGCGCCCGGATGAGCCCCAGTTCAACCAGAAGAGACGCGATCCCTTCCAGTTTGGTTCGCGCTTCTTGAACAAAGAGGACGATGTCTTCGAGTTCAATGCGTGGGATCACGTCGAGACTGACGACGTTTACAACGAGTACGCCGAACAACAGTACGAAATGCAACGACAGTCACCCGTTTCAGATTTTGATAAGTGTAAGTTTGAACAATATTTTTTTCCGTCCATCCTTCTCGGATGTTTCCCCTTCAGGGCAATAGCTCTGGCGCTTGTGTGATGATTTACATTTTTTAAGCATAGTTCATCTGAATTCCTTTGATGACAACTGTAGCATATATAGTCTTTCGCTCCCATCTGACTGCGCATCATTCTTTTCGTTTCTTGACATTAGCATTGCAATACATGAAGGGCATCTGCTGACAAGAGATTCAATAGTTCGCTTCAACGCTGACCCTGCAAAATGGTGGAACCAATTCTACAAAAACAACACAGACAACTTCTTCAAGGACCGCAAGTGGCTTCAACATGAGTTTCCCGTCCTCGAGAAACTGACCAAGGAGGATGCGGGACCCATCACCATCCTTGAGATAGGAGCCGGTGCTGGTAACACCGCCTTCCCCATTTTGGCTCAAAACAAGAACCCCAAACTCAAACTCCATGCCTGCGACTTTTCCAAAAAGGCTGTCGAGGTTATGCGCAATCATGAATCATATAACACCGAGGTAATGCAAGCCGATGTCTGGGACGTTGCTGGAGACGACCTGCCACCCGGAGTCGAAGAAGGGTCAGTGGACCTGGTGATGATGATCTTCATCTTTTCGGCGCTCTCTCCCAAGCAGTGGAAGCAAGCAGTAGAAAACGTGGGCCGCGTGCTCAAGCCGGGTGGGGAGGTTTGCTTCCGCGACTATGGAAGAGGAGATCTCGCCCAAGTCCGCTTTAGAAAGGGACGATACCTGGAGGAGAACTTTTACATCCGTGGTGATGGCACCCGGGTTTACTTTTTTGACAAGGACGAACTGTCCGACATCTGGTCTGGAAAGCTCCAACCTGGTGATGACGAGGGCGAGAAGCAAGGTGTGCAAGAGCCTCTCTTTGATGTTGAAGAGGTCCGCGTTGATCGTAAACTGCTGGTCAATCGTGCCAAGAAACTGAAGATGTACCGTTGCTGGCTTCAGGGACGGTTCAGGAAAAAGTAGACATGATAATAATACCCATTTGAAGTCATTCAATTGTGCCCCTCATAGATTCTAGCGTAGCTTTCTCCCATGTATTCTTTTGAGACGTAAAGCCGTCGCCCCAATTCTTTTTGAGAAATTCACTTCAGCTTTCGGGACCGTTTTGCTCACCCAGTTCTTTGGTTTCCAAATCCCACAGTCCAGACACACGACCGAAAGCTTGGGCCATTCGTGGGAGCTCAAGTGGGGCACTATTTCACCGCCTTATTTGGGGAGGGTGGAATTCTGCCGAGATGCGACAAAGGTGACCGTGCTTCATCAGATCCACCAAGGACCGGACCGGCAGTTCGTTGGAATCGATCGCGACCTCTTGCAGCTCTGACAAACTTCCAACCTTCTTTCATTCTGTCACCCAACAACGCCAACGACGACGAGACGAGTCCGTGAGAACAAAGCATCTGCGCAGATGTCATATCGATAATTCTCTACTCGGCTTCTGAGAGCCTCTTGTGCTCGAGTCCCTTGTCGCAATCAATCAGCTCACTGCGTCACGTCGACGCCGACCGCGATTACGAGACCGACGTCCTATTCCCAACCGGTAAAGTCACTACGCATCCGCATAACTCCTCGTGCCATAAAACATAATATACTTTATTGTTTGAAGCTGTATTTGGGGTCGATCTTGCGAGTTTACGAACATCGACGGTCGACGCTATCATTCCGACCGACCGACCGAGTCCTCGACCGTCGCGATCGTTCGCCTGCTCATCTTTGGCGGCTGCTTTTCGCCAATGCACTTCCTCAATCATCATGGGGTCGCCAGCTAACAATCCCTTCGGGATGCCCCTCGAGCAGGCTGTAAACCATAATCCATTCGGAGGGGCATTTGGGAGTGCGCCAGCACAGAACTCGTTTGGAGCACCGGCAGCCAATCCATTTGGAGCACCAAGTCAGAACCCCTCGAGTCCTTTTGGTACGCCGTCGCAGAACAGCCCTTTCGGCGGGACGAATTTCGGTAGTCAACCAGCAGGGAATCCCTTTGGAGCCCCATCTGCCACGACGTCTGTCTTCGGTTCTCGAGCTCATTCCGCAGCGCAGTCGAGGGTCCCGAGTCCAGCGCCGGCGCTTCACAACCCTTTCGGGAACTCACCAGCTCCGAGCCAACCCAGCGGTTTCTTGACGACCGCGAACTCGCCTTTTGGCGCTCAACAACCATCAGGGTCTGCAAATTCACCATTTGGGTCGGGCGAGATGGGTCGTAACAACAAGAAGGGGAAGAATACCCGCGCAGACAAGTCGCCGGGACCGACTACCTCGAATAATCAGAATGCCTTTTCGAAGGGTTCAGCGAACAACTCTGGTGGAACATTCGGCTTCGGAGGCGACAAGAAAAGCCAGCGCGCCACTCTGTTCGGAGGAGCTGGACCAACGGCCAAGCAGTCGTCACAACCCTCACGAAACAACAGCCGATCGAACGCGCGCACCAAGACTAGTGAGCGGAATGGAACCTATCAACCTCCGGCTAGGCAGAATCGCAACCAGAAAGGGCCGATCCGGGAAGTCTCTGAGCGCACCAAGGAATTGTCTCAGTTTGCTCAGGAGTATGCCGATAAGCTTTACGCTCAGCTCGCCAAGGACAATATCTCCCCTCCGGCATGGTTTCCTGAGCTCGGCAACCCCAAGAAGCGCGGGCAGATTGATAACCTGAAGGATGCTTACAAGAAATACCGCACCAGGGTCTATGCGTCACTGCGGAAGGGGGATCTCATCGATGATCCGGAAAAGCGCCGCCGGCTCGAAGATGCGCTGGCCTTCAAGGGTATCTGCGAAGACATGTGTCCAGAGTTTGAGCAGGTTGCTCGCATCGCCGAATACGATGTGAAGTCTCAGGAAAAGGAGACTGGTCCAGACGGTTCGATGTGGCCAGAGCCATCACGGATGGTCAAGAAGTTTGGACGCTCTGCGGCGGGGCAAGATGCGCCTTTGCCCATGGACGTTCGTTCGGTGGCTGCTCTGCGGAAGACGACAGACTACCTCTTCGGCGAGCTTCTCCAGAACGACAACAACCTTCCCTCGATGCACAACTTCCTCTGGGATAGAGCCAGAGCAGTGCGCAAGGACTTCACCTTTCATTCTACAAAGTCGGAGAATGAGATGGTGGAACTGGTGCACTGCTTCGAGACCATCACACGATTTCACGCCACGTCTCTGCATCTCCTCTGTAAGAAGGGCTTCAGCAACGATGATTTTGAACCAAAGCAGGAAATCGAACAACTCGGTGCAACGATTCTTTCCCTCGTCGAGGCATACGATACCTGCCACGATAAGCGGATTTATCCAAACGGAGTGTACTGCGAGAATGAGGCAGAGTTCAGGGCTTATTACCTCCTCCTCAACGCGATGGATCCATCTATAATGCAGAGGATTCCCAAATATGGGAGGGAGACTTGGTTTCAGTCCGAGGAGGTTCAGACGGCACTGTCTCTAATCCAGGCGCTGGAAGACGTCAAAGAGAACAAGGGCCCCATGAAGCCTCGAAAACCGTCAGAATTTGCAGATTCCGGCTTTAGAAAGTATTTCGATATTGTTTCAGATCCCAAGGTGTCTTACACCATGGCCTGCATTGCAGAGGTACACTTCACGTACGTCCGCCAAAACATCCTCAAGAACCTTGTTCAGGGGTACGCGCGTCGTCGAGATGCCCCTCGCACGATTTCGGTTACGGATCTCAACAAGCTTCTGATGTTTGACACCGACGAGGAAGCTGCCGAGTTCATTGAGCTCCACGGCTTTGAGTTTTCTACCTGGGCACCTGACGGCAAGGCAGCACCTCCTGCCCCTTACCTGCTCCTCAACAACAAGAAGAAGGTCGTGCCATCACCCAGAGTTCGACCATCTCATTCAGCAAAGTTGATAGAACGGAAGCGCACTACACAGTCTCTTTCTTTTGTCATATATAACACCATCTTCGAGGAGCCGAGCCAGCACGCAGCTCAAAACGAAGACCAGGGCATGGATGATCTCTTTGTCACCCAGTCCGCTCCAACTCAGCCAGCATCGTCTGCTTTTGCCCCATCACCCTTTCGACCCGCAACTGCTCCGCCACCTACGGCTTCACCTTTTGCGCCTGCATCGCTTTCTTCTACCGCCCATGGTGTGCAAGTAGGAGGAGGCCAGGGACCTACTGCTCCAGCTGCAGCCGCAGTGTCTAGTCCCTTTGCTGGCTTTGGCCAAACCGCGACCACAACGTTTGCTCCGCAAACAAACAAAACAACAAGTCCCTTTACGGGTTTCGGTCAGCCTGTTGCGTCTGCCCCAGCAGCGCCCTCAGTGTCCAGTAATCCTTTCGGATCAGCAACCCCCGCACCTCCTCCAACGACAAGCTCAACCACCAATACCCCATTCACACCCTTTGGTCAGACACCTGCGGTCTCTGCTGCATCACCAGCGCCCGCAAGCCAAAACTCTTTCACGGGGTTCGGCGATTCTTCTACTGCTGTTGCTCCAGCAGCAGCGCCGACTTCCACCACCACCACCACTAGCCCGTTCGGCCAGTCTTCTGCTGCCCCTTCCACATCAATAGGTCCTACTGCCAGCACTCCGTTCACAGGCTTTGGTAAGTCTGCACATCCACGCCACCCCTTGTTTACCGTCATCAGCGCCATCCGTTTCTATCACACAATCTAACAGACAACTAGCACCTCCAAAGACCTTGGCACCAAACGCGAGCTCATCCAAAGCGTCCCCAGCGTTTGGACAATCTCCTCTTACCCAGTCTGTGGCTACGAACGGGCAGCCGCCATCTGCTCTCAGCACAGAGAAGTCTTCACCAGCCCAAGTTTCAAATCAGCCTGCGTTTTCGTTCTTGAAGCAAGGCTCGCTCAGTCTGTCCTCCGCCCCAGCCGAAGCCAAGCAGCCTGCAGTATTCTCGACCGTGCCGCCAGTTCAGGCGAGTAATGCTACTCCTCCCTCGACGGGCGCTACGAGCTTCGCACATAGTGCCGGGTCTATGCTAGGGACCAATACTACGGTTGCTTCTCCGCCAGCACCTGCCTTTCCCACCACGCAGATGCCACTACCCTCCCCTTCGACCAACCAACCTGTTCAGTTGGAAAAACCAGTATTTTCGACTCCCACTATCAGCATCGCGGAGCCGACGCCAACAACAACAACAACAACGACGACGACAACAACAACAACAACAACAACAACAACAAGAAGCAACACTGCCGCGAGCGTCCCTGCAGCAAAGCCTGTTGCTTCGTCCGCCCCCAATGCCGCACCGTTCCAGCTCGACCCTCAACCACCCGTCACCTACGGTTCGTCTGGAGGTGCTACAACGTCATTGCAGCCCCAGCAGCCGAAGGGTGACTTTTACACTGGCTTTACGAAATGGTTTGTCTTGGGTGACGGCGGGTTGATGGAACAGTTCATCGAGAACACTGCCCAGAACCTGACTTGGGCCGTTTTCCAAGCGTACCAGCAACACGAACGTGCGAGGAAGCTCAAGGAAGCAGACGAGGAATCCTGGAGACTGGCGCGTAAGCACATGACCTACCGCTTGCAAGTCAAGTATTTCTACAGGTGGAGAGAACATGCCAGGGCTCGTGCTCACCAGCGAATTTTGCGGGATGGCAAGCAGAAGATGCGTGAGTACCGTGAACAGCAAAAGATACTACAAAAGCAGCAGGAGGAGGAACGCATACGGGCTGAGAAGGAAGCGAAGCGGGCCGCCAGGCGGAAAGCCGAAGAGGATAGGCTGCAGCTTAGCATGTTGATCTCGTCATCTGCGCGCCGCAATAGCATTGCCTACAGCACTGATCACGACGCCGAGGAGCAGCTTATGAAGAGCGGCATCTTCTCTGGGTTGCGTGACGAGCGCGGAGCCGCCCGCCGGACTGTCCAAGAGGCGACAGGCGGGGCCAGCTGGGCGGTCACCTCTAGGTCATATGGATATCCGGAATCTGAGCTGGAGCTTGAGCCTGCGCCTCGTAACTGCTCACCAGACAGTAGCGTCGGTAGGCGCGAAGGCTGGAAGACGCGTTCTCTCCGGGAGAAATTCGGCATCGAACCTCGACGAAGTGTCTCCGCCAGTCCATCGGTCAATGGATTTCGGTCATCTCTGCCTCTGAACAGGTCGACGAACTTCAGTAGGAAGCGCTCGGCCGAGGAGTCCTCCGAGGACGAACCGGACGCGAAGCGAAAGTCGCCGTTCATGATGAGCACCGCATCCAGCACGAACACAGCCAAGCCCAGCGCCAGCAAGTTAAGCAAGTCGCGTCACTGGAATTTGCGTGCTCGAGGATTCATCCCGCTGCCTAATGGCGAGTGGCGATACGAAGGCGCTGACAAGAAGGCTGCGCTGGAGGCAGCTTCTGACGACGGTTACAGCGAACAAGAGGATCCCAATAATATGTCGCCCTCTAGCGTGCAGGCCCGTCTGGCGAAGCTTAGAAAGCCTCGGCCGGGTGGTCACTTTACGCGGCACAGTCTTGATCTGCCCAATGGTGGTGCACAGGGTGTGGGGATGGAGCGTTTTCTTGCGTCGACGTCACCGCCGCCCCCACCACCGCTCTGGAATGATAGCAACAATACCGCTAATAATGTATCTGGAGTGGCAAGCAAGCGGAAGCGGGATCTCGAGGATAGCGACATTGAGATGACCAGGGAGCTGTCACCGCCGGAGAAGAAGTTGAATCCGGGCTTGACGAACGGTGCTAGTGGTATTGCCAGTATGCCCAAGGGCCGGGAGGATACAAGCTCGATGGTGGAGCGGACACAGCGGATGTTGAGGGAGTTACGGGAGACGATGGACAAGCTGGATCAGGATCGGGTGATGTTTCAGGGGCAGCCGCAGGTTGCTGGAAGTCGGTGATGAAGACAACGTGAAATCTGACACCGGTGGAATTTGGGAGTTGAAATGGGAGAAGCATAAGACTGGGTGTGTGGGGTTCTGGGATCCTGGGATTTGGAATCTGTAAAAACATTCGGATGGGGAGGCATTATCCTATATTTGAAAGAGACGCATAAATTGCAGTCTCGGTCTGTGGGGGAACATATACCATGAATAAAATAAAATAAAAGACAAAAACACAGACAAAGATCAAACGTCATGGTCAAGGACCGAGACAGCTTGAAGGTGTGAAGAGCGGCAGTATACACCTGAGATAGGTACAGGCAGTAAAGTGTCTCCATCCTCGGGTATTGGGGGAGCAGCGAGTGGCAGCAAGAAGATGCCGGTCATGGAATCATCGGGTTGTTGACTGAGCAGATGATTTGTTTCAATGGATTTCTTTTCTTCGTGGTTTGTTCTTGTACATATTTTGTGTATTTTCTGTGCATAGCAAAGCGTGGTAAAAGTGTACAATCATGGGATTCGGTGGATGGGTACGATGTAGGACAGATCAGGATAAGACAGGGACAATGGACATACTCTCTGCTTGGACCAAATCGGAACAGGAAACAGTTAACTACATTATTATTATTTTCTACGAGAGAAAGGGGAACTTGATGACGGTTATCATGATGGCGATATATTCGCTGAAGCTATATGAGGGATGCCATGATGGCACAGCTCAAAGCTTCACGGGCGTGAACCGTTGCCCGGAGAGACGGGAGTCTGAAATCTCCAGTGATGTTGTCGAAGGAATCAAAGCCCTCGTAAGTAAGTCAGTGGGGCGACTTTACAGCGTATTCTCCCGCTGCAAAGGGCCATCTCGGGCAGACTGACTGCCCCGCCCCCAGCGCGGCACTTGTCTCTGTCTTGTCACCTATCCTCCAATCGAACATTCTGCATGACTTTCTGACTTTGTTGATGACGATCGCATCGTGCAGTTTGCCTTGTCGCTAAGCTATCGTCTCTTCATACGACGAGAAAAAAAAAAAAAATCAAATATTTTCTGCTGCCTTGACATTTGAACCTCCCAGCCCCTCCCCGTCGTTGGTTGGCTATGTCGGACTTTGTTGAGGCCAGGCCATTTCTCTAAGCCCGAGACAGCAAGCGGTGCCTCTCTCCTATTTCTACACAGACGTCAAAGGCGCCTGTTGATCTTGCGGTGGTGTTTCGAATCGGCAGTGACTGTGCCTGCCTGCCTCTTTGTTTCCCTCTGAAACAGAGAGCAATGACAGTGGCATGTTTCAACATATGATGCATGCAAGCAAGCATAAAGTTGGGATGAATGTGTGTTTGATGAAAGAGATCCTCCGAATGGGATTGTTTCCACCGACTTTGCCTTTTTCACCTTTGCACAACTCAACGCAATCGATTGATCGCGGAATACAATGGCCAGATCGGAGAGGACCATGAAAATGCACTAAGCTTCTAGAAGAACAGCCGTCATGCGATAGTTTAGCTGTTCGTATTTTGCAGCGCTGAACCGGTTGGTGATCGTGGCCAGCATCAATCCGGTAGCCAGGTAGGTTACCTGGCATAGCCTTTGAGGAGTAACAAGCGCAGCGGGCCGCCGCCGCTACACGAAGAAAGCAAACAATCGAGCAGGCAAGTCACGAACTACGTTCATACTAGCTTCAAGTAAGGCATCACCGTCAGAGACGGCGGTCAATGGAAAGGCAGCACAGAAAGTAAGGGAGGATTGTCATCCATCCGTTAGTGGCTGCCGAACTGTGCCCCCTTTTCGCAGCTTTATTCTTTTCCTCGTTCGCCAGCAAACAGCATTTTTGCCCCTGTATTTCCAGTACCTGTTCTGGCCGGGCACACCACCTTTTATGACCTGCATATACTACACACCACACTTGGTATCTGAAAAGATAAAAATATCCCCCTACCGAACGGACGTTTTTAGGGGTGTTGTGTTACACCACATACATCATCACATCACAGTTCAGAAATACCTTCTGGTTTCCAAATCCCGGACCATTACCACCACCGACCAAGAAAAATATAGGATTCAACAAATAGGGGTTTTATGTGTTTCGTGTAACCTCCGCAACTAAAAAGTCCCGGAAACAAAAAGTTTGGAAATCTCACATCCTCTTGATCCCAGAAACTTTATATTTGTTCAAGATACCCACATCTCACATCCTCCACTACCACGACCACTCATAGCTCTTTGAAGCTTACACCCCGCTCTCTTATTCACCCCTCACCTTTTCACCTTGCTTATCTCGGTTCAACGACAGCTGCCAACGCATATTATCTTCAACACCGAGTGAAGAAAAAAAGAAAAGGAAAAGGAGGAAACAAAAGATGAGGATAGGTTGCCTACAATTCGCGCCCCAGGTGGGCGAGGTATCCCACAATCTCTCCCGGGCGGACGAGATCCTGTCCAATGCGGACCCAAGGGACCTTGAGGGTCTAGACCTCCTTGTTCTCCCCGAGATGGCTTTCAGTGGTAAGGTTTTCACTCTCATCTTCGCCCTGTCACCAAAAGCAAATGAAACTGACAATGAATTCAAGGATACAACTTCAAATCACAAGAACAAATCAAACCCTTCCTAGAAACATCAGAACAAGGCCCCAGCTCGCAATGGGCGCGCGCTACAGCACAAAAGTACGAGTGCGTAGTGGGCGTGGGGTACCCTGAGATCGTTGCCAGCAGCAACTCGGAGAGAGAACAGTACTTCAACTCATTACTGGTAGTCAACCCCCGAGGACAAAAACTCGCAAACTACCGCAAGAGTTTCCTCTACTACACAGATGTTACCTGGGCGGAAGAGGGAGGTGGATTTTTCGGGGGAGAGTTCGATGGGATAGGGGGAGGAGGTCCAAAAAAGGTGGCCATGGGGATATGTATGGATATCAATCCATACAAATTCCAAGCTGACTGGCAAGCGTACGAATTCGCGTGCCACGTCTTGAAAGTCAACGCCAATCTGGCGATTGTCTCCATGGCGTGGCTGACGCTGGAGGGGTGGTCAACATTTGCGGTGAACCCGGCACAGCCCGATATCGAGACAATGTCCTACTGGGTGGGCAGGCTAGAGCCGGTTGTACAGGCGAACAACTCGGAGGAGGTGATCGTGGTGTTTGCCAACCGGTGCGGGTTCGAGGGGGAGGCGGTCTATGCGGGAACGAGCACGGTCATGGGGATCAAAGATGGGGAGGTTTCGATTTATGGCGTGCTGGGCCGGGGGGAGGAGGAGTTGTTGGTTGTGGACACGGACAAGCCTGCTTTTGGGAAACTGGTTCGTAGCCCAAAGAAGAAGACTGCTAGTGCCGGTGCTGAACCCGGTGCTGGTGGGGAGGGTGATGCTTCTGAAGAAGATGGAGAGGGTGATGGCGATGCAGGCTCTGATGACACCGACGAGGGTTCGCCGAGGGGAGAAGCACCACCGGCAATGGATGCCAGGACACATACAGCGGTAAATCTTGAGGGTACGAGGATGAATTTAACACAGACAAAACGACCGAAACTCTCCATTCGAACCGACTCAAAAACCATTACCCCCTTCTCCACCAAGCCTCCCGTTGCCATGTCTCCAACGACATTCTTTCACACCAGCACAACCATGACACCCCCCATAACCGCCTTTGAGCGCTCAAACTCTCCACGACACAACAACAACAACAACAACAACAACAACAACAACAACAACAACAACAACAACAACAACAACAACACCAACAACAACAAGGATTACTACTCAGCCCTTCCCGTATCCACAGACCTTCCAGTCAACATAGACGACATGTACACCCCCGACGAGCCAAACTTCTGGCCAGAATTTGACTCTCGCTCTCCCCTCTCAGACTCGGATGACGGTCTCTACTTCTCTTCGTCTCCGACACTAGATATGGACGCAGACGACTACTTTGAAGCTTGGCTTGTGTCCCCCTCTGTTCAGGAGTCGCAGACACAGTCAATGTACTCCCCCGCCACGACCTCTTTTTCTTTGGTTTATCCAACTCTCACTCAACAGACGACAGCTGCTGCTGCATCACCAAAACGACAGGATAGCTGGTCCCCTGACTTACGAAGGTTTCAGGTAGTGCCGGTTCCTCTTTTGTCAAAACCACCGCCTCCCAAAAACAAAAGAGGCGGTGGTCCGACACTTGGGATGACGGGTGCGCCAGGCCTACATCTAAGTTGGGATGGGTTTTCACAAAACAACGGCCACAAGGTGGAAGACGATGACGAAGGAGAGGTTTCGCCAAGTTGTCTAGAAGATGATGAGAGGCAGTGCACAATTTCCATCGCGGCGAGCCCAAGTATTTTTCGGAATTCTTCCCCATATCACGGTAGGAACAACAGCGGTGGAAGGTTGGAAGTAAAACAAGAAGATTATGACGGGCTGTCACCTGGAAGCGGTATTTTCTGGGTTGGGGATTTGATGAAAGGGGGGATATCAGTTTCTTGACTTTTTCTTTTTTTTTGGGGGGGGGGGGGGGGGAGCATACCAAAGCGGAGCATTAAAAAAAAAAGAGCAAACATGGTACGGTGAAAACCAAAGGGATTTATTGGAAGGCGGATAATAGCATATCAAACACA
>MU864352.1:269176-334705 GCA_033296905.1 Podospora australis
GCCCCCCCCCCCCCCCCCCCCCCCCCCACCCCCCCCCCCCCCCCCCCCCCCCCCCCGCCCCCCCCCCCCAGCAGAGCATAGCGGAGCATTACAAACAGAAGAGCATACATGGTACGGTGAATACCAAAGGGATGTCTTGGAAGGCGGAGAATAGCATAGCATACACAAGGGAGGTTCATTGAAAGATGGTTTGATGGGAGCACACGCGAGCTGTAGCAAACAAATAATGAGGACATGCAGCCACGCAAAATTTGTAGTACCCAAAATATGCATACGGAATGAAAGTTTTCCCCAAAATATAGAAACCAATCAAACACAGAGCTTGTGCCTGCAACTAAGTCGCTGCCTATCAACTGTTTGCTTGTTGGTGTTGTGGCACTGGAATTTTGTGTACCTCTTTACCCTCCGATGCTGGTAAAGTACAGCTACAACAAGACAATTCAATTTTGACCGGCACCCACACAAAAGTTCCACAAAGAATGGTTATATGAAATTTAGGCTGTTTGGAAATGAACAAATGAACAAATGAACAAATGAACTCAATGTCAACTTATCGGTGTGTATCTCGCCCGAACAAATATGTTCCTGAAACTTGCGAATCTCTAAGAGTCTGTATTGGAGGTTACCTACATAGTTGGTATGTTCCGGGCAGCGATTTCAACTCCAACTGGCTCAATGGTCTAGTGGTATGATTCGTGCTTCGGGTGGAGTAATTTCCTCCCACTGTTCTGAAATTTACACAAAAAAAAAACAGACAGTAAAACACTCCTTATGTGCGAGGTCTCGGGTTCGATCCCCGATTGAGCCCTTGGCTTTTGCCTTTTTGCTTTTCATCTAAGATGTCTTTTCTCTTTTCCTTATATCCTTCTCTCTCCTTTATTTCTTCCAGTTCTTTTAGTGTAAGAGGTAAGTAAGTACTCTTATTTACCGAGTCATGGTGTCAGTTACCGTCTTTAGGAGATGATCTGAAAGGAGTGAAGTGCTAAACAAAGGATCGCCTATACCTTGATTCAACAGTCCTCGCGGGCATAACAGAAATGGAAATACATAATTAAGGTGGAAGAAATGCCAGTGTGTATGTATTTTTGTATTTGTACAAACGAGGGTATCTATATGCATTTTTCTGACAAAAAGAAAACCGTTCAATTCATTGTTAAGGTCCTACAACCAAGTCCATAATACATTCCAAGTTTGGTACAGACCAAATCATTAAATTCCTCCATCATCACTCGCTATGTGTTACTTCATTCGTGCCCTTCCTCCCAGTTTGATCTCTCCTCAGAATCAGTTTCGGCATTCTGCAACAAACAAGATACCCAGAAAGACAGAATACTTCCTCCCAGTCCCCGGTTATGCAGCCAACCAGCCCTTCGCATGCTTTTTTGCCCCAGTGATCGTGTTGTTACATGTTACATCATAATACAAACAAAAGAAAAGTGACACTGAAAAAAATATGCTTGAAGTGTGCGTTATGTATAGAGAAAAGTGTTCGAAGCGAAAGTATAGAAACAGGGTATGTAAAGGCTGGTGTGTGTGTGTGTGTGTGTGCAAAGTAATAAAACATGTGGCCGAAGAAAAGAAAAGAAAAAGCGAAAGAAGTTCATGAGATCATCTTGGGCGACCTCCACCCAGAGAACCACCTCCTTCCCGCCGGAGTATTCGTCACAGCGGAACCAAGGACCGAATTGGTTGGGAGTGACCTCCTCGTTCGGTGGCCAATCTGGAACCCTCTTCTACCGGAACTTGACGGTGGGGGTGGAAAGCTTCCAGCTTGGAGCTCAGGAGTCAGAACTCCTTCGTTGAATCTTGCTGTCGATGGCAGAGGTGCAGTTCCCGGCGCAGAAGGCATGGGGACTATTGAGATTGTTCCTATCTCTGTGGCCATAGAGGAGGAAGCGGTGGGTTCGACAGGGGAAGAGTCTGTTATTACTGGCAATGGAGCGGAGCGCGGACCACCGGAAGAGCCGCGGGTTCGGGAGGTTGGTGGTAGGAAGGGGTTGGATTTTAAGGGTGCTACCGGCTGGGAAGAAGATGATTTGGGGGGTAGGCGGAGAGGAGCGGGAACGGGTGATATACCGAGCCCATTAAGGTTGCCAACTGCCCGGGAAGAGTTGAGGTTTTTAGTGAAAGTCGGCTTCGGAGGTGCTTTCGGTGGTGCAGGAAAGAGGGAAAAGGTCGGGTTGGTGGAGCGCCGCTTGTGTCCTGGTCCAGAGCTCGCTGTTGCAGGAGGTGGAGGAGGTAATGGTGCCTCGGGCGGTGGGAGGGGTTTCCACGGCTCGCCGGCGGGTGTTACATAGCTGTCTTTCCTCTTAGCTGTTCGGGAGCCCCGGCTTGGTGGTGGTTTTGTTTCTTCTTGTTGATGTTCCAAAGGGATGGGTGGTGGAGGGTTGGTGGGAAGATCGGGGACGACAGGAGGTAATGGTGGTGAGGAGGGGAGATCTGCAAGGAAGGACCCTTTTGATCGCCGGTCGAGGTTGTGGGTGTAGTAGAAGCGTAAGGCAAAGATTGTATCGACACTTCGCCTATCGCGCTTTGGAGACCACAACCCCCCTTTCTTGAAGAGGGCATAGTCGTCATCCTGAGGTGGTGACTGTGGTGGTGTTTGAGGAGGTGTTTGGGTCTGAGCTACCACGGTAGGAACGGGAGGCATGACGAAGGTGTACTCGTTTGCATCGTCGCCTTCGTAAAGACCAAGATCCAAAAGCGCTTGGGTTGATACCGAGGACCCGGACGGCGAATGATCAGAAGGTGGTGTTCCTGGGTGGTTGACCGGTACGGTCTGGTATTCCCCTGGGTAGTACATTTCTCCTTCCTTCCCCACGTTTCTTCTCTGATAGCGATGACGGCGGCGGCGATGATATATACAATAGATGAGGGCTGCACCGAGAAGAAGCAACAATGCTCCCACCACGATGGCAACAATGCCAAATATGGGGAAAGATCTAGCAGAGGACGGCGCAGACGAAAGGGGAGGCACTGGTCGGTTGGTTTCGGAAGACCCCCCTGAACTTGTAATAGGAGCTGTCACACTCGAGGAAAAAATAGTGCTCCTCGGACCGAAACTCAGGGGAGGCGTTCTTGATTCACAACACTCGCTGAGGGGGATGGTGAGGGTCGTCTCTGAAGGAGGAGCTCTGGCAACAGCGGACGCTTGCTGTTGAACCGAACTCGATGAGGTAGACTGAAGACTGGGTCGGGATGCACCATGCATCATCTTAGATGCTCCACGAGAAAACAAGGTTCGTCGTCATCTTTGCCCTCTCGCGTACCAGTTGAAGAAGAAGGATTGCAAGAAAAGCATGGTACGCTGGGGGCAAAAGGCGACCGGGGAATTCAAATACTTTGTTGAAATCATGGGGTTGGATACCACTTGGTTTCTGCAACTCAGAGGAACAGAGATTCTGCCTTTGGACTCCAACACTGGCTGGTCTTGCTGCTGCTGCTGCTGCTGCAAGGCACGCGGCACTGGGGCGAAGAGGCGGTGCTGCGGATACTTTGGTTTGGTCCATGATACCGGGGCCAAGGTTGGTGTAGCGACAAAAGGAGAGAAAAATCAAGAGGGCTGCAGAAAAAGGGTGGTACCACAGCTGACCACCATGCGGCGTAGACGCTCAGTCGGCAGGTAAACATCTTGCCTGAGGTACCACTGGTACCCTCGTTAAACGGTGGCCCCCCATACATGCTCGTATGTATCTCTATGCATCTTTCGGTGTGTCTGCGGTAGATATTAAGCGCTGACGCGCGCATCTTTTGGAGATGGTGGAGGGGAGAAATGTCAAGATGTTGGAGCTGCCTCGATGCAACCAGAACGGAATACCAGATTCATCTTGATCTCTGCATGTGGTGCTACCCCAACGCGCGTCAGTCGGGTAATTAAGCGCGCTCTCTTGAAATATTGGGGAGATGAAGCCATAGACTATTGAATATGTGCCGCAGAAATCTTCCTTCTCGAGAGCTGCAAATCCGAAGCCTCTACAGACACAGACTTGTTATCACCATTCTACTACGTATTCGAAGGCTCCGACTTACAAAGAGAGATGATCAGGAGAAGGGATGAGCAGAGAGTGCATGTGGCACGGGGGGGGGGGGGGAATAGCGTCTAGCACGGAGGTCACCGCCGCTGGAAGAATGCTGAGTTACTTTCGTTGGTGGTGGTGGTGATCGTGGTGACGTCCAGGTGCGGGGTGGTGGTGTCGGGGGAAGCCCCTTACGATCAATCCGGACTTCCTACTCTGGCCTTGTTTTTTTCTTTCTTGTTTTCCTAATATGGAATTTTCTGTTGGCTCATCCCAAAGTAAAGTTAGTAAATACCCATTTAGAGATGGATCGTGGAGTGCGAGTGAAAATCGGCTCGCTACCGGGCGAACAGGACCAGAATGAGCCAAAAATGAGTCTTGGGTGAGAATCAATGATACCCTGGAGTATTCTAGACGTCCTGACAAGTGGGGGGTAGACACACCCGTTCCAAATTACCGGCAGCCAGCCTTCCTATCTTTGGCTTGCAGAAAAGGGGGGGCCATCGGCGCTTATTCAGAGCCAACATCAAGAAAAAACCCTCGTGGCAGCCCTGTCATCCGTTCTTACTCAGGAATGCAAGAAATCTGTAACCGCGGGGAAAACGTGCAGTTGGTTGCTCGCACTCTGTCGTCAGGTCGGTATGCGGCCCGTTCGGGTAGGGCTCGCTTTTTCTTTTCGCCCCCGTTCTCCGATATGTTGGCTCATTGTTGCTGGTGGATTTCATCACGATGGAATGGAGACTACACGGTAGTGTGGTTGGTCAAGATGTTGGCACAACCTCGTATGAGTGATTCCCAACCCAACGCTTGCCGTGCGTGTCTGGATTTGTCCTTCACCAGGGGAAGATCAGTTTTGTGTAACTTGCAAATCAAGTTCTGTGGCACGCGAGAACTGTTTGCCTGCAAAAGATGTGCACGGTGATGCCGAGACTCGCAAATGGATGCCTGGCCCTGAGCTGAGGGTTGGTATGACCAAGATGGGTGAAGATGACAGCCAGTGTCGCTCTTCTTCCGGCTTTGGGACTCGGTCATGGGATTCCTGAAACAAGCGCGCTCCGAACACTGAGTGGTACGAGCACCTGATTTTTACGATATCTTCCCTTTCGGGGGAAAATGTTGGCCAAGTCACCGTTCTGGGCCTCCTTGTTTGCTGGTTGAGGAGATGAGTTGCTAGTAGAATAGCTTCAACGGTAGGAAGGATCTGAAGAACACGAAGTAAGTAATAAAAACCGACAGGAAACAAGTAAATCAGAAGAGAACACAAGTTCTTTCCCGTCTCGGTCGTCGAAGAATGTTTTCTCCTGTTATCATGAGGCTATCTCGAAAGTGGCAGATGTTTGTTGCTGGGCCGTGTGGCAGAGATGTTTCCAATGTTGCGGGGGTTACTAACGCACCCCAAATGCTGCGAGTATTATGAGTGAGAAACTTTTCTCGACTTGGGAGAAGCCTGAGCTGAGAGAGATCCTTCGGAGAGATCCTTCGGAGAGAGACTACTGCGTATGTTTCGCTTCCAACTGCCGACCGTGGGGGATCTGAGCGAAGAAGGATGTAGGGTCTCCGATAATGCGAGGGGAGAACAAAGATTCGCCTGGCCTGCCCGTCAGGTCGCTTTCCCGCACCCACCTGCCGTCCGCAAGGAAGCCGTCTACGCAGGCCAAGGTATCTAGATCCAACGGCTGTGCCTCACGGTTATCTCGTCGTCACTTGGTTGGTTGGAATCCGGGGGTTTGGCGGCCGTCGGCCACTGCCAGATCACAGCCCCTACTCGAGGCGAATTTTCCGCATAGACGGGGGAACCGGATCGACATTTTCTATCGAGCGAGCCTCGGTGTGGCTGAAATAACAATTTCTTTTTGGTGTTGTAGCTGATGATGGTATCAACCGGATCTCTCCATAATGTTTGGTTCGCGTGCCCCGGTCCCGTCTGACCCTGCAGCTTCCGATCGCCTACGAGCATGGCACAGACCCATTTTAAGGGCTATATCCACGGGAGTTATAGGCGGGGGAGAACTATAAGTACGGCGGTGCAGAGGATAAATGCGTCCAGCATTGCGTTTCTTCTAAATGACATCGTTGCCGATGAAAGCCTCGACAGAACGTCTTTCCCAGTTGCACAGTCAACCTCAAGAGTGGAAAGGATGACACATCCAAATAGCCCCGGCTGGGTGTGGTGGTTCCTCAACCAGCGACCGGGGACGAGACCATGTCGAAAATATCGGGATTCCCGTCGTAGCTCTCCAACCTGGACCTCCTGGTGAGTCGCAACAGGTCTCTCATGAGTTCTTCAAGAGACATATGAATGAAACATAGACTTTAGAGATTTGAATTATGTCTTGGTCTCTCAGGAGTGATGATTAGAAATGGAATATTCTGTCGATGGTCGAGATGATAATGTGGTTAGTATTTGTATGTGGGTACTTCACAGCGAGGAGACCTCGTTGTGTGATGTGATGCCCGGCCAGCGTGGAGGGGCCACCCCAGGATGGAGATAAGATAGCGGACGTGCATCAGTCACATTGTGGCTCAAGCTCGCACTGGCCCGCTTTTAACTGGCTACCCGATCCACTTCCAGGGCTTGAAGACAGGAAAGACCCACCACAGCGCGTAAAATCAACGTTAGCGTCCGCTCACAGAGATCGCAAAATGCACGTCGTCGGTATGGCGGGGTCAAAGTCCACCCACCTGAAGAACGACACTGCAGACAGTCCAGGGACGAAACAGCATTGGTCCAATGGATACGGTCCGTCCCAACGTCGAAACGCAGCCAAGTGCCGTGCAATGAGCTGCATTTGGATGCAGCTAAGGAGCCATTGACGAGCAGCAATCTTCGTGGGCCGTCAGACGAAGGAATCCCGCATGATCCATCGTCTGCCTCTCCTCGGCACTTCCCTTTTCCTTCTGCACATCATGATTGGGGGAGGATTGGGGGTTTGGGGGCTGCTCTTCTGTCCTCGTCTCCCATCTTGGGAGGGCAAAGATGAAATCATCATCATCCACAACCTATACGAAGGATATCCAGCGGTTTACATCAGATCGAATGACGCCACGGCTCAAGGTGACCATGTCAACGGCTTCCAAACACCGGACATCTCGGCGTTATACCAAAAGCGCTTAAGTGGCACGTATCGAGGGTTATCACTGGCCGCTTCCAGTTTCTCCCCCAGGATATGCGTGGTATCAGCCTATGCCATCCACTCGTTCAGCTTGGTTCCAGGTTCCTCAGGTGGTTTCTCTGGGGGTGACCTAAGTCGTACGGCCCGGGTTACATGGAGACGGGAAGCCCAGAATAGCAACCCCACGTGAAATGAGACGGTAGAGCGACCGGCAGACGGTGCCAGCCCCTGCGCTTTCGCATTAGCATTCATCTTCCCGTCTGTTCGCTGGTCTGTCTGTGCCTTTTACTGATGAGAGAATTCAAATCTGATCTTCCAAAGACCTGTTCCTTCAACGACGTTACGATCATCAACATGGCTGCCAGTTGAGAATTGTAGCACCTGTGTCTCATCTGATCGCATCGAAATTCAGTAGCCTTGTTCTCAAGAAGCCCTTTAAGACGATTATCAGATCGACTTCCTTTTACGGCCTTGAAATCCGCACTGAGAGTGAGGGGTTGGCGGGACAAGATGAAGATCGCATGTTTGCAGTTTGCGCCTCAGGTTGGCGACGTCGACAACAATCTTAACCGCGCCGACGCTGTCCTGAACAAGTCAAAACTAGCTGAACTCGATGGCTTGGATTTGCTTGTTCTCCCCGAACTCGCCTTCACTGGCTACAACTTTAAGTCGTTGCAGCACATCTCACCCTTCCTCGAACATCCCGGCTCGGGTATCACCTCGCTCTGGGCTCGCACCACTGCCCTGAAGCACGACTGCGCTGTGGTAGTGGGCTACCCCGAAAAGGTCGACGTCAGCAACAAGTGGCCTGCTTCACCAGAGTACTACAACTCGGCTCTTTTGGTCAACAGGGACGGCGATACTGTAGGCAATTACAGAAAGGCGTTCCTGTTCTATACCGACGAGACGTGGGCCCTTGAGGGTGGAGATGGCTTCTTTCGGGGAAGTGTTGAAGGGCTTGGTGATGTTGCGCTGGGGATATGCACTGATATCAAGTACGTCCTGGTCATGTCAACTCATCAAATAGTGCTTGCTAATAAACTTTTCAGCCCGTATCAACTCGAAGCCCCATGGGACGCATTCGAATTTGGCTACCACGTTCTGGACTCACAGGCAAATGTGGTGATAGTGACGATGGCGTGGCAGACCCAGGACCCCGTCCAGTGCAGTCGCCGACCGAAGGAACCGGATCTCGAAGCACTTGTATATTGGGTTCAACGCCTCGAGCCTTTGATCCGGGCAGAAAAGGAGGAAGAGGTCATTGTTGTGTTCTGCAACAGAACCGGCGCCGAGAATGAGGTCATGTACACCGGTACGAGCGCAGTCCTGGGCATCAAAGGAGGCGAGGTGTTTGTCTATGGCATCGTAGGACGAGGGGTAAAGGAGGTGCTATTCGTCGACACCGATCTACCACCCATCAGCAAGTTGACCGCGGCATCTGCGGTGGAGGTCGAGAACCCTTATGCCGAGGAGACGGATACGGAGGGCGACCCAGCCAGCAAACAAGAGCCATCTCCTGTTCCCACGCCCACGACTGCACGCTTGCCATCGAAGGTGTCTACAAAAGAGCCACCAGCAATTGCGCCGATTGATACGAGGGTCGAGTCTGCAGTAAACACGCCTCTTTCTCCACGACTGCCCTGGCTCGCCCCATCAGACGATGCAGCACCAAGTCCCTCTAACCCACGGTCGCCCACGCGTCTGCAGATACCGACAGTATCGCCTACAAGAACCGTCATTGGCGAGTTCACATTAATAGACAGCGCCTTGGCAGAGGATGTCATCGTCGAGAGCCCAAGTTCCTCTGACAACGTCAGCCCTCCTTACACGGCTCCAGCCCAGTCAAGACTGGCTCAACCCACGACCCCATGGAGATTCAAAGAGAAACAGAGCCCTTACCCTTGGCATCGCCCAGACGGATCACAGTCTTCCATGTTTGGCGGAGGAGCATGCATGACACCGATAACACCCATCAATGTGGAAGATGTCTGGAATGCGACACCCATCGACCCCAAGCCGCCAGGAAAGTGGTTCTTCAAACATGAACAGAACTTATCCGCATTGAAGGAGTCGATACAAGAGGAGGAAGATGAGCCAGTAGAGCGATCCCAAGTTCAGCGCTCCGTAAAACCCACCGTAGCTGAGCCAGCTCACACAGACCTTCCAAGACGAGTCACGAAGATCAAGGAGGACTATGACCGAGATGCTACTCCAATAGATACTGAGCCACCGGAGTGGTACTGGAAACACGAACCAACTCTCTCTTCTCTGAACGAAGCAGTATTGGAGGAAGAGGAAGAAGAAGATGAACCCTACCAAGCTGCCGGCCCCGAGTGGCTGTCGACGCCTATCGAAGAGGAGCCCCCTGGATGGCATTGGAAACACGAGCCAACACTTGCGACTTTGGATGAGACAACAGCCCAGGAGGAAGAGGATGAGAATGACTGGATCGGTACGCCCATTGAGGAAGACCCACCAGATTGGTACTGGAAGCACGAACCCACCCTTGCCACTTTGGGCGAGTCCAACCTGGAAGAGGAGGAAGAGATAGAAGAAGAGAGCGAATACCAAATAGCCTCAAGAGCTTCCGAGTCAGCATGGGTTGCCACACCAATCGATGAAGACCCCCCTGAGTGGTACTGGAAGCACGAACCAGAGCTATCCGCTCTCGACGAGGAAACGCTGGAAGAAGAAGAGGAGCAGGAGGAGCGAGAAGAAGATGACGAGCAACCTACCGCGCCAGCTACCGAAGACTGGGCAGATCTATCCACCGTCCTTTCAGGGTTGAAAATCCACCCTGGCTCAGCCCTCAATAACAACATCCGGGGAATCGCTCAGTCCGATAGCCAAAGACCTGGCTCTCCCAAATCACGAAATGCCTCCCGCAACAACACGACTCGCTCATCACAATACCAGTTCCAATCATTCGAATCCGTTACCGCCAACGAGCCGGCAAGGGACGTAAGAAGTCCCAGCCCCAAAATTGTTCCCAGTAGACCAGCAAGTCGCGCTGGACAGTATACCCGCCCGCCATCTCGGTTGCGCCACGCCATGTCAGCTTCAGCCGACTTTGACGTCCCCGAGGAAGAGTCGGACGACGAAGAACCTTTCCGCGGCCGCCGTGGTCGTCCAGTACAACGTCCCAGTGTAGACTACGGCCGGAACGTCAGCAGCGGCCGCTCCGGCATCCGCGCTGGCTCCATCGAACGACCACCCTCTACCACTGGGCGGAAGTTTCTGCTTTCCGGTGGCGGTGGAAAGCCACAACAGCACTACAACAACCCCAACCGGCCCTTCACCAACACTACCGCCCCCTTCCTCACCCTTCCCCCCCTCAACACCACAACCACTCCCCAAAGACAACACCCCCAAAAGATCCAACTGTCCATGGACACAACTCGAACTACCCTCGCAGCCGCCCACAACGCGGGGTTAGTCGCTAGTCCTGTGCCGTTTTCGGGAATCTCTGTGGCGACGGTGGATGATCTGCCCAACCCGGAGACTCCGCAGTTTGTTACTGCCCCTTCACATTCCTCTTCGTCGCTGCTGGCAAGGGGGTACTCGCTGCCTCTGGGTGGTGAGCCAGCCATTCTGAGCAAGGATGGTGGTGGTGATGGCTCTTCGGAGTTCAGCTGGGCAGCGTCGAGTGCGTCTTTGTTGAATGATGAGTGGGCCAAAAGACGAGAGGAGGGTGATTATTTGAGGGGGTTGAGGAGGGGGTATACATCTTGAGTCTTTTCAGGACGACGACGGTGCAAGCGATGGGAAGGTGAGAAGGAAAACATGCAAACAATGCAAGTCGACGAGGGAAGGGAAGGAAAGAAAGCCAAGTTGGGAATGATATATGAAAGAAGAGAGCGGGGGAGTATTATACCAGGCGCCGTTGCGCCACATGTAAGATCCCTTTTTTTTTTTTTTTTTTTTTTTACACATTCCCGTCCTTGAGGTGGGGGAACGGGAGAGCGGCAGGAGGGGTCAGTTGGGCAGTTGGTTTGCCCATGCTGTGAGGCGTGTAAAACATACGGTTGAAGGCACGAGAAAGAAAATCGGTGGTGCATTGGTGCCTTATTTACCTGCAAATTTTGGGACGGACGGGAATGGAAGCGATCAAGCAGCATGAAAAGATTCATGAGGAGTTCTGGCAGCATGTACAGTTCACGTTTTCTTATTAGTGTATGCTTTACCAATGATATGAGGTACCTATCTACTTTGACTCGGAATATTCCTGATATCGAACAGGCGCCGTATATATTATATGCGAAGTTATATGTTCTGGTCTGCACGTGGATGCTATCACCATGAATCTGCCGTTTACCAAGCCTCCGTAAAGGTCGGATTTGCTGCTTGGACTATCGACCCCTGGCGGTGGGAGGCAGCTGCGCATATCTCCCGTCCCCTGTAGTATACTGTGGTGCCTAGGATAGGCAGCGAGCGGCAAGTTCTCCAATGGGTATAAATATCGTCCCTCATATTTCTTTTCCATCATTCATCGAACAACAAACCGACTATTATAATAATTCATACTTCGTGCCCATAAAAACCTCCTCCTGACAGAAAAGAAGATGGACAAGGAAATATGGGTGCCCGACGAGTATAGCGACGTTGCATACCCGAGTGATATCAGCCACGATAATCTGCTGGAAGACAACATCGTCGCGTTTGAACTACCTTCAAAATATGAACACTTGAACCCAGCGGCCGATCTTGGACTTCTCGACCGGCTACCCCTCGAGATCCTCCGGGTCATTCTTCTAAGTTCCATCGATGCCCGTACTCTCATGCAGTTTTGTCAAGCCAACCGACGCGCAACTCAGATAATCAGGTCGCTTCCCGAGTACAAAGCGATCGTGAAGTACGCTCCAAACGTCCTCCGTGGCGCACTGGCCATTGGTGTGGGCAACTTCTTTTCCGTCGGGACTCTCTACAGAAAGCTTCGCCGCTACGAGTGTGATGACTGCGGCGACTTTGCCGGCTATCTGTTCCTGCTTTCATGCCGACGCGTCTGCCACTTTTGCCTTCACTACGATATGGCCTATCTCCCCATCTATCCGGGGAAGGCGAGAAGTCATATCCAGCCTCGCATGACGATTGTTCCAGGCCTTTATGCGATGATCGGGCGAAGGCTCGACAGGCTGGCCTTGATCGATCGAGCATTTGCTACCCCCGCTGAGCGGTTCATATACCATAATCGACAGACGAGCAAGAGCTGGGAACGTCCGGGACACCCACTCCGTTATGTGTCAGTTGTTCGTGCGCCATGGTTCAACACGGCCCAGGGTCAGGCAGAATGGGGCTTCCACTGTGTGGGATGCAGCAATCTGAGTCGTTTCCCCCGTCACTGGAGGCGGAAGTTCACGGCGGCTACGTTCAAGGAGCACCTCGAGGAGTGTGGTGAGATCACGAACGGACGGCATATAGACGTTTGAATGCTGTCGAGACTGCGGATAGATGGTTACCATGAGATGGGTGCACTTCTTGGTTCTGACCGAGGTTGTTCGAGAAGTCGTATGACTTTGAACACGATCTCGCATGGCAGAGCCTCCCCTCGAATCTTTTCACGGTCGACATGACAGAAGCCTGGCACGCGATGCAAGCTCCATCTTGTGCACCATGAAGGGCATGATCATATTTTCGATTCAACACCTGCCAACTCGGCCTTCCACGCGTTTGAATAAACACCATAGGCATATTAAAAGAAGATGGAGGTATATATCGGATCCGTTTACACATACCAGTCGCACTGTTGTAGGTGTGAAGGATTCATCTTGGGGTGTTCAGTCGAAAAGATCACAGTCTTTGAGGTGGAGCTGGTTACTTGTTGCCCTTCGTACTAGAGAGTCGAAGAGGATGAAGCTTGAACCGGAATAACCTTTGAGTATCGAGCTGATATCTTCGGCGAGCTACTTGGGACTCGGTCCCGAAGGCGCGCACAGGGGAGGAGGTTCAGTTGACATTGACATGGTAAATCAATCTTGCTCCCTGGTTCGCTCAAGTTATTCGTCCGAATGGGGCTATCATTCATTTGTTTACCACTTTCCATGTCTTTCCAAAAGGTCGAGGCTGGCTCGGGTACCGGATGGTTTGTGGTCCGGAGATATGTCAGGAGGGCTGTGACTGTCAAGGGTTCATGAGCATTACTAATCGTCTCCTTCTTTGTGTTGCGTACGAGGTCTGTTACACGATTTCCCTGCAGCAATAATTATCAATCAAACCATCACTGTATTGTTGGTAGGAGTGGAATCGGAAAGCAAGAGAACGATCAAGTCAAGTGCGTATTCGCAAGGGCAGGTTACCTTAGTAATGGAGGATGTTCTCCATCTTCCCCTCCCCTCCCGTATTTTGCGGGGGAGAGACGCTAGAATGGTTCCCCACCATCACACCCTCTTGCGCACCCGATCCATTCATAGATGCGGTTTTGCGATTGTGTGATTTCTAATCGGTGGGAGTGTTCAATATAAATGGCGTCATGATCCCACCCGTCGATTCACATCAGACTCAATGCCGCAGTACACCCAGCCCGTTCAGCGACTTGTCCAACTTGGCTCGCAATTCTCCGTGAGAAACTCTCATAGCTTCATCAACAAGAGCAAAGACATCATCACAGCAAAAATGGCCGAGACCAAGTCGGATATCCACCTGTACACTGCTGCCACCCCCAACGGCATCAAGGTCTCAATCCTGCTGGAGGAGCTCGGCTTGCCTTATAAGGTGACCACGCTCGACTTTAGCAAGAATGAGCAAAAGGTAGATAGCTGCAACACCAGAAGGAAACTCTTGAAAGAGCCGTCAACAGAAGCTGACCACCACTCTTTGTTGCCTCTATAGGAACCATGGTTCCTTGAAATCAACCCCAACGGCCGGATTCCCGCACTCACAGATACCTTTACCGATGGCAAGCCCATCCGCCTCTTTGAGAGCGGCTCCATCCTGCAGTATCTCGTTGAACGCTATGACACCGAACACAAGGTGTCATACCCCATTGGTTCGCGCGAGTACTATGAGGTGAACAACTGGGTAAGGGTGTTGCCCCAATTCTTCCCAAAAGACCCCCCAGACTGACACAGGTGTATACGCATAGCTCCATTTCCAAATGGCCGGCCTGGGACCCATGCAAGGGCAAGCGAACCACTTCTTCCGGTATGCACCTGAGAAGATCCCCTACGGCATCAACCGGTACCAGAACGAGACGCGCCGCTTGTATGGCGTCTTGAACACACACTTGGAAAAGTCTTCCTCGGGATTTTTGGTCGGCGACAGACTGACCATTGCTGATATCGCCTCGTGGGGTTGGGTGTCTGCTCACCGTAAGGGATTCCGTTCACTGCATTTCTGCAGGAAACACATAGCTAACGTTTTGTTTTCCTCACCTAGATTGGGCCGGTATCTCGCTGGATGACTTCCCGCATCTCAACGCTTGGCTGGAGAAGTTGCTGGCTCGCGAGGGCGTGGAGAAGGGGAGGCATGTGCCCAAGAGACATACCGCCCTTGATATGAGGAATAAGAGTGAGGAGGAACTGGAGAAGGAAGCTGCCAAGTCGGCGGCTTGGGTGCAGCAGGGCATGGCTAACGATGCGAAGAAGTAAAAGGCATTGAGAGCAAGCCGGTTTTTGTTATAACAGACATTTGTTTAAATTTAAAGAAACGATTTCTAGCAATGCACATTTCTGAAACCGTAAAGAGAATGAGCTCGTGGCATTGGGATCCAGCGCGAGTCAAAATGTGTCGATACTCTTGCGTTTCAGGCTGCCAGTGAAAACGATGCCAGAGTTTGGGCAGCCAATCTGCAGTTGACTCGAGGACGAAGTACCTATGGAGATTCAAGTACGAAGTACGAATACAGTTCCATGCATCATCACGTGGGGGCCAAGAGAGCCTTACGCACTGACCTCAATCGGGCTTAGCGCGTGTCGGCCTGTCTCTCTCTTCCGCTGGCGAACACCCAAAAGTTCTAGGCCAGCTTCCCAAAAAATCGCCTTTCCATCCAAAAGACAATCAAAGACTCTTCGCATCCAGCATCGCGAGAGAACAACAGTCAAGATGGCTTGGAGAAATCAGGGAATCACAGGTTCCAACAACATCCCTCTGGGAAAAGCGCGCCGCTTTGGAGCCGATGGCGAAGAAGTCCGTGGCAGCATGAGCCCAGTTACTCAATCAAATGGCCACTCCAACAACGATTCCAGCGAGCGCCCAGTATCCGGCATCGACCGTGATGTCAAGCGCGGTCGCAGTCCCGAACGTATGTCAATACAGTGCTTCCTTTCGGTACATCAAGTTCTTTGATGAAGACACATCGGATACTAACTGCCATGATTTTATAGGTGGCGACGATGGCCAAAGACGTCGCAAGAAGCGCAATCGTTGGGGCGACGCGACTGAGAACAAGGCCGCCGGCTTGATGGGTCTACCCACTGCAATTGTTGCCAACATGACCAGCGAGCAGCTCGAGGCATACACTCTTCATCTCCGCATCGAGGAGATTACCCAGAAGCTCAAGATCGATGATGTCGTGCCTGCTGACGGAGACAGGTTCGTTGGCTTTACCCTCCTTTTTTCTCTTTTCTCTTTACCTTGATGTACCAAAAACTTACCCGTTTCTGCAGATCGCCTTCGCCAGCTCCGCAGTACGATAACCACGGTCGCCGTGTCAATACCCGAGAATACCGTTACCGCAAGCGCCTCGAGGACGAACGTCACAAACTCATCGAAAGGGCGATCAAAGTAATTCCCAATTACCATCCGCCCCAAGACTATCGCCGCCCTACAAAGACTCAGGAGAAGGTCTACGTGCCGGTCAACGACTATCCGGAAATTAACTTCAGTATGATTGCTAACCCTCAAACCTCTCTAACCATCCCCGCTCCCCCATTTGCTATTGGTGCTCTGCTAGGCACCTCAGTCGGCTTCTGCCATGATGCTGCGCCTTGCGGGCTTGCCATGTCAAAACTCTAACCCGAAACTATGTTCTGTCTCATGATCCAAAATACTAACACTTAGGTTCTCCTCATCAAAGTTGGCTTACTTATCGGACCCCGTGGTAATACACTGAAGAAAATGGAGACTGAATCAGGCGCCAAGATTGCCATCCGCGGAAAAGGCTCCGTGAAGGAAGGAAAAGGCCGTTCTGATGCCGCTCACTCCAGCAACCAGGAAGAGGATCTCCACTGCCTTATTATGGCCGATACCGAAGAGAAGGTTAACAAAGCCAAGAAGCTGATTCACAACATTATTGAGACGGTGCGTGATCCTGCGCAGTTGGACGAGGAATACTATACTAACAGGCTTGTTAGGCTGCTTCAATTCCAGAAGGCCAGAACGAGCTGAAGCGGAATCAGCTTCGTGAACTCGCAGCGCTGAACGGTACACTTCGTGACGATGAGAACCAGGCATGCCAGAACTGTGGCCAGATTGGCCATCGGAAGTACGATTGTCCCGAAAAGCAGAATTTCACTGCGAGCATCATCTGCCGTGTCTGCGGTAACGCTGGACATATGGCTCGCGATTGCCCAGACAGACAGCGTGGTGCTAGCTGGCGCAATGACGGCCCACCTAACAGGACTGCTGGCCGCATTGGTGCTGGCGGTGCTGGTGGTGGTGGTGATGCTGTTGACCGCGAGTATGAGGTATGCCTTCCATGATACAATGCTCTCGCCTTCCCTTGGCCAGTTAACTAACTCTTCTTGTAGCAACTTATGCAAGAACTTGGCGGTACGGGTGCCGCTCCTGCAATGATTGAGGCAGGCCCCGGATCTCATGGTAATGGTGGCGGCGGTAGTGGTGGTGACTCTCGTCCCTGGGCGAACCGCGCACCTCCTACTGGTCCTACCGGTGGGCCCGCTCCTTGGCGTACTCGGAATCAAGACAATGATCACGATGGCGGATTCTCTAGAGGTCCTCCCAGTGGTCCCTCTGGTGGCCCGGCTCCTTGGGCCAGAGATCGTGGTGATCGGGGCGACCGCGATCGCGATGACCGCGGAGACAGAGGTGATCGTGGTTATCGTGGTGGTGGTGGCCGTGACCGCGATGGTCGTGATGGTGGTGACAGCTATTATGGAGGTGGTGGTGGTGGTGGTGGTCACAACGCTTACGGAGGTGGCTCGTCCGCCCCCGGAACGGCTCCTTGGAATCAACCCCCTGCGGCTCCGGCTTATGGCGGTGGTTACCCAGGCTATGCGGGCTACGGTGCTCCTCCCGGAATGGCTGGAGCGCCGCCTGGCTTGCCCCCTCCTCCTCCCGGCGCTGCACCTCCCGGGCTCCCCAGTGGTTTGAATGCACTTATCCAGCAGTACGCCAACGCCGTCCCTCCGCCTCCTCCTCCGCCGGCTGGAGATGCACCCCCGCCGCCGCCTAGGGACCTACCGCCTCCTCCCCCTCCCCCTGGCGCCTAGATGTATCGACAAGGGAATTAACAGGAAACCCAGTGTGGAATTTGCTACTGACACAGAGCATTTGATGTTTATGTTATTAACCTTTTTGGCTTCTTCCGTTGACAGCGGTTTCTTCTTTATCGTTGACGATTAGGGCTCCGGGCTACTTACACTTTGTTGCGAGGGTACCTCCCGGCACTAACTGGATGAATGAGCAGTAGATAATAACATACCAATTCGAAGCGAACTTGTAGAGTAAAAAAAAAATTTTTTTTTGTGTTAGATTAGCCTTAACATCTGGGACTCGGACTATGTGATTCTATGCGTGTGATTTGCAACTTATCTCCAGCTTCGGGACATCGCTTTGGTTGTTCCAAAAAGATGAGCTAAGAGACGCCGAGATTGATAAGATCTTGATTTGGCATCACGCCAGGGAGCTTGGGCCACCCAATACACCAAAGAAACGCGCAAAGAGCTCCCTAGCTCCTTGGCTGTGGCACCGTCCTCCCCCGACTTTGAATGCCAGGGCTTCATCTGATCAGGTCTTGCCACGAGTTCTGATGCGCCAAAATAGCGCTTTCTACCTTCTCGTCTCATCAAGTGTAACTCCCTATTCTTGAGAGAAACAAAAGTGGTGACGAGGGGAAAGTTTTGGGGCAGGAGGAGGCGTTTCGTTCTGACAAAGAACGGTTGGTAGTTTTGTTTTCTCGAAGCTCCAACCTCCTCATGTTCCATCCTGCGTCGTCAACCATCCATCCTCCCCCTCCTTCAACTGAGTGGGCGATCATTGTAGGCAGTACCTAAGTGTCACGCACCACATACGTTACCTATCCTACCACATACCCATTTTACTTCTCTTCCTATTGCACGCACAAGCACACGCGCACAACACAAGTTTCATGTCTTGAAGTATCTCTTCCCGACCCTTTTTTTTTTTTTTTTTTTTTTTTGGCTTGTGAAGCAGGAATACACAACAGGGGCGAATTGCCCGCTTCCAGTCTCTCTTCATTCTCTGTTATCGACATCACCCTCGTTCGGATGACTGCATAAAATAGAAGAGAACACCCAGAGTCAGAAAAATGCTCAATCCGATTTCTTTCCGGCAAGGTCCAGTTACCTTTTGGACGACGCTTGTCTATCTCGCCCTCCTCATCCCTATTGTTATCATCAATGAAAGGACCCCCCCAGCGCCGAGCCAGCCCCACATCGAGGGTGTGAATCTCACCCAAGCCTGGCTCGATTTGACCACCATCACAAAGAGCTACCATCCCTACAACAGTCGATTCAACGACGAGGTGCGGGAGTACCTCTTGAGAAGGATACACTCCATCTTGGATGAGAACAAGATATCTTGGAGACAAGATGGGTAGGCCGGCATGTCTGTCGAGGTTTGGGAACTCATGGCTGACCTGGAGGAAATTAGATCTGACGACTTTAACAAGGATGCTGCCGTCACCGTGTTCGACGACCTGACTTCGAACTCTACGTTTCTTATGGGGACCAGTATCGTTCCAGTCCCAGGTAAGCCACAGGTGGCAGCTTATTTCGAAGGAACGAACATTCTGGTCTACATCAGGGGTACCGCGGACGATGATGGCAAGTGGTGGGAGACCGAGAGTGTTCATGAAACCAGGCGGAATGAAAAGGGGCTTACGCTGGTTAACGCCCATTATGATTCGTACGCATACTCTCATCACAGTACTTCGCTGCCAAATCGGCAAGCAGTTTGCTGACTTCCATAACTAGTGTATCCACTGGATACGGCGCAACTGATGACGGAATGGGCGTGGTGACTTGCTTGCAAGTCATTCAATACTTTACCCACCCCAAGCATCAACCGGAAAGGGGCATTGTGGTCATGCTCAACAACGGAGAGGAGGACTATCTCTATGGAGCTCGCGCACTTGGACAGCATCCTCTGTTGCCATATATTCACACTTTCCTGAACCTCGAAGGAGCCGGCGCTGGAGGACGAGCAAACTTGTTCCGCACCACCGACCGTGAAGTAACGGCTGCCTATGCCGGAACATCGGATCCGTTCGGCACCGTCATTGCTTCGGATGCCTTTGGGTTGGGTGTTATTAGAAGCGGTACGGACTACTCGGTCCTGCACGATACCTACGGGCAGCGCGGGTTAGACTTGGCGTTCTTCAAACCCAGAGCCAGATACCATACCAACCAAGACAATGCCCAGTATGCTTCGAGAGGCAGCTTGTGGCACATGTTGAAGGCCTCTATCCACACGACCACCAAACTTTCCAGCGATACTGGCGACACCTTTGTCGGACCCAGACCCGACAGGGCTCGAGGCAAGGTTCCCAACGGCAGCCCCAGCCATGGTGTGTGGTTTGATCTCTTCGGTAAGAGCTTTGTACACTTTGGTCTGCGCGGCATGTTCGCTTGGTCACTCACAGTACTCGTCGCGACCCCTTTGATCTTGTTCCTGGTCTCCTATATCCTCCACAAACTGGACAAGCACTACTTCTTCACCTCGACTGTCAGGACTTACGATCTGCCTGATTTCGAGCCAGTTTCGGTTGGTGGATGGAAGGGCCTCTTCCGCTTTCCTTTCGCCCTGGTCGTGGCCAGCGCCGTATCGCTTGGCGTAGCCTTTTTGATGAACAAGGTGAATCCGTTCATCGTCTACAGCAACCGGTATTCTGTCATCGCCATGATGATCTCGATCTTCTACTTTACATTCTGGTCCGTTATGCGCGGTGCCAATTTCGCAAGACCCAGCGCCTTACACCGCGGTTACGTTAACCTGTGGCTCTTTGTCCTTGGTTGGGTTACTCTTGTCGCCGTCACCGTGACTGAGGATCGCATGCAACTTGGCGCAGGGTATCCATTCGTCTTTCTTCAATCTGCTATTTGCCTTACGACCTTCTTGGCCCTCTGCGAGCTGTTTGCGTTGCCGAAGACGACCACCTGGGGCCAGCAAGTTCGGGAGGATCATGAGGCGAGAGATGGTCTCTTCCAGCCGAGCACGCATTCTGAACATCCTCCTGCACAACTGCCACCGATTCCTCGACAGGAAGCGCTAGTCCCCCCCGCTACGAGAGACTCGAATGCGTCGACGCTTGGCCGCGGCGATGACGATGAGTCCGATGATGGAGGGCCGACAGAGCGTACGCCGCTAGTGGGTGGGAATGCCGCAGGCGGGCACTTCCGTAGGACCTTTGCTACAACGTATCGCCGTTCGATTACAGCTTTGGTCAATGGAGCTCGCAAGTACGGCAAGGGCGAGGGTGAGCCGTATGAGTATGAGCAAGCCTGGTCTGGCCATCTCCCTTCGTGGCTGTGGTTCTTTCAGTTTCTCCTGATCGGCCCTTTCACCATCATCTTGGCCGCGCAGACCGGTCTTATGCTCATCGATGCTGTCCACCAAACTGGTGCAGATGGTAGCAGCCTTTTGCTCCCGTACCTGATCATTTTCTTCTTCACGCTGGTCCTTCTGTTGCCGCTTACGCCGTTTATTCATCGCGTTACGCATCACATCCCAGTCTTTTTGTTGGTGGTTTTCGTCGCTACAGCCATCTATAACCTTGCGGCCTTCCCCTTCTCGGATAGCAGCCGGTATAAGGCATACTTTGTACAAACCATTGACCTTGATGCCGGTGATAACCAAGTATGCTATACTGGTGTGGAGGAGTACGTCCGGTCTATCGTTGCCGATATTCCCTCAGCGTCGGGCAAGAATATCACTTGCGGCTTATCACGGCGCCCAGAACTCGTGAGCTGCTGTTTCGACGGGTCTGATGTAGCCCCTCACGTGGTCGACGTGGGCCCAGGCGAGGATACGCCGTTGAAGGATATTTACAAGAGCCTTGTGACGGTCACCACTACACGTGGCGAGGGTAATCGCGCGCAGATCGAGATTAGCGCGAACAACACCAAGGCCTGCTTCTTGGAGTTCAAGCGGCCCGTCTCTGGCTTGTCGGTAGAGGGAAGCTCCGGATGGGATGATCGGTTCGGACAGTTCCCCGAGGGTGGCATCAAGAATCTGAAGCTGTGGCACCGTAGATGGAATGAGCCCTGGGTAGTGAACGTTGAGTGGAAGGACGGTGGCGACAAGGAAGAGGGGGAAGAAAGTGAGACTGGAGATGGAGAACTGAAGGTACGAGACTCGAGTTTGGAAGGATCTGTGGTTTGTGCATGGAGCGACGCCAATGTTCCGGGAACAATTCCGGCGTTGGATGAAGCGCTGCGGTACTCGCCTGCCTGGGCGGCTATTTCAAAACTCGCGGAGGGGCTGGTGGAAGGGAGAAAAGCATTTTCTGTTTGAGAATCAGACTCGTATCAAAGTTTTAGTATGGTGAGGAGCTTCTAAGACTGTTTTTGTTTCTATGAACTGGATTGGGAGCAAGTGGCAATACGGGGGACGAAGGTGTACCTAGCAGTACAATACAGACATAGCCTCCTTTTTTGTTTCTCGTCGCTGTCTTGGTTCTTCTGTGGCATTTCGCTCTTCACTCTTTCCCATAAGACTATGGGGGCTATCGGTTGACAGCCTGTCTCCAAGGGGCTTTGCTGGCTGAGAACATGTCGTATGCATACCGCGCCATGGTGTAGCCTATACCTAGCACAGTCAGACAACGTACTTTGGTGCCTTGCATTTCCGTGTAGTGCAGTCGATCCGATCGTGCGGGCAACCCAACGTAGGCCGACGAGCACTTGAGCAAATTTCAAGAGAGCTTATGTGGCTGGCTTGCAATGGGAGGTATACTGAGAGATGATGTATGCGAGTAATTATCTCACAGGGTCTCGTTCAGGGTCGGGATAATCATCACTGCTTTTTAAGCTCGCAGTTCATCTTCCTACTATTCAACTAGGAACATGTTGATCTGGAAGATTTTGATATCTTGGAAGTCTCTATGTCGTAACGACCAGGTTTGGTCAATGATGGATCTACCAATGGTTGAACACTGCATCGAGATGGCACGACAGATGCTGGGCGATTGTTCAATGCTTAGGTTGACAGGTAGTACGAATTCTGTGATCAATCGAGTCGCCACAGGGAATCAGATAAGTACATACCCAGATCAGGGAGGTTTCGGGAGACAGTGCTGCCATGCTTTTCCGCTTTATGCTACTAAGAATCAGGATTCAAAAAAGGGGAAATTGCTATGCGAATGTACAAGCATAAAGATTGGTCTCGTCCAATTCGAGTCTTCCCAATGTAATCGGTTGGCCTGCGCCGTTTCGCTTTCCTCTCTCAATCAGGTCAGACTTGTATTTCCACTGGTAACATCTTAAACCGGGTGATCTTTCAATGTTCTTATCTGATCGACGATGGTGGAAGGGCTGTGGACTGCGGTTCGCAGCCTCCTACTGTGATCAGACATTAGCAGATGGGAGTTGAGGCAACAACTTTCCTTCTCTCCACCTTGCTGCTCTCTTGCTCCCACCTTTTGTTTTGTCCTTATCAGTCGTTCGCTCCACTGCATTGCACTGACTGGTTGACTTGAGCAATTCCAGTTCGTGCTTCAACAGATTACCTATCTCTGTTCATTATATTGTTGAACCTTCTCGACCTTTCCATCCCTGATATCTTGCCATCTTTCCTAGATCTAGCCCTCACAGTCTTCTCGAAGGCCACCGCCTCGCACACCTAAAATCAACTTCTTTCTTCCAACGTCCTCCAAGGCTCGCCATCGACTGCACCTTGTCGGTCGAGGACCAAATTGACAATCAAAACCATGCTCTCCACCTCGATATGGGCGATCCTCGCCCTTACGGTCACTGCTCTCCCGCCGAGAGCCCCCAGCGCTACAACTACCTCCTGCACGACCGGCGCTCCCGCCTCGAAGCATTCCTCCAAGTTCCCGATCAAGGACTTTACCAAGGTCGTGCCCGCCTGCAACTGGACGTCGTATGCTGTCGGCGGCGAGTGGTATGATGCGCACTTTATCTCGGGACCCCACGTATGTTTTTTCCCTGTCATCATCGAAACCACGATCATTGTCAAGGACTGACGTTGAACCTACCCTACAGTACATGGCCTTCTCCCACACCAGCGACCCCTTTGGCGCCTTCAAGTGCCAGTACACCTGCAACGCGGCGGAGAACTGCAACTCGTTCTTTGTCTGGTACGAGAATGTCAACACGGATGCCGAGCACATGAACTGTGTCTTGTTCAATGCTGTGTAAGTTTTCACTAGGCACAATGGGAGATGTGTAATTATGATCTAACGCATTATAGGGTCCCCGAGTCGGCATTTGTCCCTGCCAACAGCATCATTAGTGGAGGTGCGTACGACCGGCTGTGCAAATCCGGCTGAGGCTATCACACTGCTGAGAGGGGTGGCTTTCTCGAATTTCGTTGTGGTCATCTGATTTTCTTTTGCTAAATGAGGAGGATACGATGCTGGAGGTGGTGAATTTTGTGATTTCATTGCCCTCGAGGATACCTCTTTTTGACTAGAGAGTTTGTAGCTGCTTTCATTAGGTGTTTTGAGAAAGTTATACTACTATGTCATTCTGTTCTGTGGGCTATCCTGATGCTGAGTCTGTATACCTTGGTACCCGATGCTTACGCTTGGTACTACCATATTCCATTCTTCTCCGTCCGCTCGAGGCCAGCTCACTGCTTGACAGCGTAAATCTTGAAAGAACCTGATGCGTTTTCCCAAATCAGCAAAACATTCATGCCATCGAAAAAGATTATCTGTAATCTACAGATAGAACAAAAGGGAAAACATGCAAAAAGCTCACCGGCGAACCGGTCCCGCGTACTTGGGTCGGGGTAGCCGGTTACGGGAACCTTCGAAAGGATTTTCCTTCGTATACGGTTGGGAAGTGACCAGGAATCGAACGCATGGCCTCCCGGCCATGGAACCTGCCCTCCCCGGAAGACTTTCCTCCCAATACCGCTAGGCTATAAGGCCCTTGACCTGAATATTGGGAGGAGGCGTTGGAAGGTGCTGTGGGGAGGTGGTATATATACCTTGGGAAAGAAGGAAGGAAGGAACGGGCAGGATGGGGCTGGGATGGGAGGTGCGGGTTGAGATGGAAGAATGACAAGACGAAGCGAGTTACTACTTACCGACATATTCATTCAAATCCGTCTTGTCCTCACTAGCAGCAGCAGCGGGAGTAGAAGCAGGGGCGCAGCACCCAGAAGGTTTTGTGGTTCCAGGAGGAGCACAACAGTCCCCCTTCATGGTGCCGTCCTCGTTGGTCTCGAGATAGACATTCAGATCGGAATTCGTGTCGGCGATGACCACGTCCGTGAACCCTGCCTCGGCGAACCAGTTCTCGTATTCTTTCACTTCGGCCGCGCCGGCGATGCAGCCCACGTACATGGCGATATCTTGTCTCAGTTTCTGGGGGAGGGGCTTTTTCGCCAAAATATCAGAGACCGCTACGCGGCCGCCGGGTTTGAGGAGGCGGTGCATTTCTTGAAAGACCAAATGCTTTTCGGCGTGGGGGACGAGGTTGATGACGCAGTTGCTGATAATAATATCGGCCGTGGAGTCGGGGAGGGGGACGGCGGTGATGTTGCCTTTGACGAAAGATACGGTAGAAGAAGAAAGATCAGAGCGTTGTGACAAAATGGAGGAGGCGCGGGCGAGCATGTCGTCGTTCATGTCGATGCCGATGGCGCGGCCGGAAGGGCCGATCCGGGAGGCGGCGAGGAAGACGTCGAAGCCGGCGCCGCTGCCGAGGTCGATGACGGTTTCGCCGGGTTGGAGAGAGGTTATGGCTAGGGGGTTGCCGCAGGAGAGACCGAGGTTGGCGCCGTCGGGGATGGAGGAGAGGTCGGCGTCGGAGTAGCCGAAGGATTTGGCTACGGTCTCGGAGTACTTGGCGGATGTGGTCTTGGAGGCGGCGGAGTAGTGCTCGCGGACTTGGTCGTAGATCGTGGAGGAGTCCATTTTGTTTTGTTTTGTTTTGTTTTGTTTGGTGTGGAAAGGGGGAGATAAGTAGGTGGTTGTCAGGGGGTTGTCGAGTTTGTTCTTGGAGTGTGGTGGAGAGTGAAGATGTGAAGAAAGTCCTCCTAACTCTGGAACGTGGTATCACGTAAGGTATTTATCCTCAAGTCGCTCAATGGAACACGGCATTCTCGGAGCTCTTTCTTCCACTTTCTCTTGAGGTTATTCGTCATGTTCCCTGCGTGTCAGTGCCACGATGGGATATGTCACCAGAAAATTTCCTAATCGGGAGCGAATGCTCCACTAGCTGTGGCATTGCTAAGCTTGAACCGGAAACAAAATGGTTTGTCACCAGAAAATTTCCTCATCCATCTCTACTTTTTCCATCCCTCGACAGCTCAGCTCGACCTCCAGTCCCAGCATTGGGTTAGTTTTGAAGAATTTCGAAAAGTCAGAATGTCTCCAAATTCCACATATCGTAGCGGAGTCATCAAATTCTCTACCAAGCCGGCCGGCCACGATGCAGCGCGCCAGCGTGAAAACCAGCGACGTCATCGCGCCAGAGTCAAAGGACGGATCGAGGACCTGGAAGCCGCTCTCTCCAAAACTCAGAGCGAGCTCAACGATGCTTTGCGCTATATCGAAAAACTTGCGGTTGAAGCATGTCGTTTGAAGGGGGTTGTTAACACCTCTGATTTGACTACTGCCTGTAGCGTTGCCAGAGATGAAGAGCCGCAGGTCGAAGTACCAACAGCAACAGCAACACACCTTGACGAAGACGGCACAAAATCAGACACGCCAGTGCCGCTGCAATATACCCGACCATTAGCAACTGAGAAGCAAACCCCTGAAGGAGAGTGCAATGATGAACCAACCGTCGAGGATGAAACCGCCGACTGTCCTTCACTCCCACCGCCACGTCCAGGAGAGTCGACGATCCTCTGCCGCGAGGCGTACTCCATCATCAAGGACCGCAGCAGTCCCGAGGGGGAAGTAGACTCGGAGTTGGTGGATGAGTGGTTGAAGCCTGGTTTCAGGCGTGCTATTGTCCCCGGTTCTGGGTGCCGGGTAGAGACTCACGTGTTGTTTGCGTTTATCGATCACATTACTTCCACTTGAGAGAGAGAGGAGTAGCCTGATACTCTAGCGTGGGAAGATCTTAGGCGTTTCCTTGGGGGCAAGAAACGTGGTTGATAGCGACTTGGTTGCCTCTTGTGGTTATCAGCTCGACGTCGATAGACCTTCAGCGATGTTTCAAGCCCTGATAAGTCGATCACTGGTCATGTTGGGGTGGAATAGGCTTCTAAAGAGCCCAACTGGGCCCGTGTGCGGCAGGCTGCTGGGAAAGTTTCTGCTGGCCCTCTCGCACCGGCTCGCTGTGGTTGATCATCGGCACAGTGCTGATACCTGCCCGTCCAGTTTGAATGGCCAGAGCGATAAGTGCCCCGGAATTCATTGGGTTCTAGGGGTATTAAGGATCGCCGATGTGGTCGTCAGTACCATCTCAGCTCTTCAGAGATTTGGCCCTCTTCCCCCAATTGGTGGTGAGGGAGGGAGGAGGAGTATTGTTGATTCTCGGGAGTTTGAGACGTTACGTTTGGGATCCCGAGAGCCTGTTTCTGGTTTCGAGCTTCTGTGGGAAGCACAGTCATTACTGGCCACGACGGGAGAAGATCAGAGTGGTGGTGAACGAGCCACCAGATACCTCAGCTCGTATGATGCTGTGGCTCAAGTGAGAAAGCTGGTCGTGTGGTCCGAACGAACCTATTACAGGCGTTTATGGTGGTGCGGAACTGAGGCGGGAAGGGAGCTTTTGTATATGATCGTCTCATCAGAGGAAGCTGCCCAAGTATGCGTGTTGAGCATTTGGCAGAGCGAGCTCTCTCTATCCAGGAGCCGACCTGGTAGCCCTTGCATATGCCCCCAGGATATTTTCAAGTTTTGAGCCAGCCCTTGTGATACCACCTATTCTTACATTGGGGGGTGATCAGGATGTTGATCCCCCAGAAATCTTGGATCGTTTGTTGCCATGTGGTTGCTTTCAACTTTATTTGTAATTACCCCCGTAGTCCTATCGGATTTAACGTGATAGTTAATTCCTATGGACAGTATGAAAGTTGTGACGAGATGATGGATCACACGATGAGTGGTTGGCCTAAATCGGAGGAAGGGTTAGGGTTCACTGCTGACTCCGGGGAGACCGGAGTAATAACAGCAAAAAAAAGGAAGGTCCGCGATTGTTTGATTGTTTTGAACCCCCATTGAAATTTCAAAGGCCTTGTAAGATAAAAAAAAAGCCTATTGCCACTACAGTTTCGGTTTGTTTTTACACGACAAACGGACTTGCATATTGAAAGATTTTTCAAGGGATGCTTGAACTGCATCACTTTTGAAAATCTTTGTCACTCAACCAATTCTTCCCAATTTCAAACTTTTGGGAGGACAAAAACACCACAACCACTCAATCCAATCAGGACGGGCCGATCTTGACTCAGATCTATCTAGAGTTACACTCTCCCGGGTTTTACGAGCGGCGGTTAAACGCGGAGGGGAAAGGGAAAAAAAAAAGCAGAAGGGGGTTCCAAAGCGTGATAATGCGCCCGCGCATCCTATTTCTGGACGCCTACGATTCCTTCTCCAATAATATCACTTCGTTGCTCACAACGCTCCTGGACGCCGACGTTTCGGTTCTTCCTATTGATTCGCCATTGCTGCTCCCGACTACCGCTGATGACTTCAGGGCAAAACTCGGCAAGGAGCTTGCCAGGTATGATGCGGTAGTTTGCGGGCCGGGGCCGGGGAATCCGGACAATGAGCATGATGTTGGGATCATGAGGCACGTGTGGAAGTTGGGAGAGGAGGATGTTCTGCCCGTGTTGGGGGTGTGCTTGGGTTTTCAGAGCTTGGTGGGAAGTTGTGGGGGACGGGTGAGGAGATTGAGGAGGGGTTTGCATGGGATGGTCCGGGAGATTATCCATCGCCCACACCAGGAGAATGTGGAGGAAAATATTTTCGCTGGGGTGGGAAACTTTAAGGCTACGCTATACCACAGCTTGTGCGGGAATATTGGGCAAGAGGAGGTGAGCGAGGAGGATTGGGCAGAAGCACGATGGAGGTCTTTTGATGGTTGCCCTGACCTTGTCCCTCTTGCCTGGGTCGAGGAGGAGCGCGAGAATGGAGAAAAGGAAAGAATTTTGATGGCGGTCAAGCACAGGACGAAGCCATATTGGGGCGTGCAATATCACCCAGAATCGGTCTGCACAGAAACCGAGGGCAACAAGGTTATTGTCAATTGGTTTCGCAAGGCACAAAGCTGGAACGAGGTTCGCGGGAGAAAGCCTGTGGTTGACGGTCCAGGCTTGGCCAGAGCTGCCACAAAGCCGAGTATCCTCTCTCAGCTGGCTGATGTGAGGTCAGGAGCTGGACAAAGCTCCTCAGGACAATGGTGGGAAAATTTCGAGATCAACCCTGCCCTGCATTCGGTGACAGTATCGCTACCGCAAGGCGTTCAAGTTCCGGACATCGTCGAGGCAGTCGACCCTGATGCTCGGGAGCGGATCATCCTGGATTCGGCGAATGCAACCTCGGCGACAGCAAGGGCGGACGTGCGCGGGAGGTACAGCATTATCGCAGCTGGTCTCGATGAAGCCTTGCGCCTGGAGTACCATACCGGCGATGTCTACGCTACTACGAAGCTGAGGAGAGTGAGGGGCATGCCAATGCACCTGTCACAGCAAGTCCCTATTTCCCAGTACGGAAGCATATGGGCCCTGATAGCTGCTTTTCAGGAAACCAGACATGTCGAGGCTGCCGAAGCCGCGGTTACCCCTTTTATCGGAGGATTTATGGGGTACATCACCTATGAACAAGGGTTTCACGATATCGGAATCGGACTTGACCAACCTCGCCAACATCATCGTCCCGATGTGTGCCTCTCATGGATCACCAAGAGCATCGTCGTGGACCATTTGAATGAAGTGATCCATATCCAACATCTTCGCTCAGGGGTTTCCGAGGAGGACACATGGTTAGAGAATACGACGGCCACGTTACTCGCTCTTCAGAGCGCTCAACGGAGACAGTCCATCGCCTCACAAAAAGAAGCTCAGACGATGCTCTCCCCAAAACCTCGGCGCCCATCGAGGAGCATCTCCGTCTCCACGCCCCAGACTAAAGACTACGAAGACAAGGTCAGAATATGCCAGGAATATATATCCGCCGGCGAGTCCTACGAACTTTGCCTCACGGACCAAACCACCATGAGCCGACCCTTAAGCGACGAGCCACTTGTCGATATTGGCAGTAGCTTTAACCTTCCCAGCCAGCAGTCCATGCACCGCAAACAACGGCGTTCTTCCTCTGTCGTCTCCGGCCCGCCGCCCTGCTCCTGGTCTTTGTTCAAGCTCCTCCGCACCCGCCAACCAGCCCCTTTCGCCTCTTACCTCCGTCTTGGTGCAGCGACACTCGTCAGTGCCTCCCCCGAGCGTTTCCTCACCTACGACACCTCCGGCCGCTGCTCGATGCGTCCCATGAAGGGCACTGTGCGCAAGTCTGAAGCAGTATCTACCCTCCAAGATGCCGAGAAGATTCTCCACGTACCCAAAGAGGAAGCAGAGAACCTCATGATCGTGGATCTAGTACGCCACGATCTCCACGGCATTTGCGGACCCGGTAACGTCACCGTACCGGACCTTCTCAAGGTTGAAGAATACCAAAGTGTCTTCCAGATGATCACGGTAGTTCAAGGCCAACTTCCGCTTCCCACGGACAACCAGAGGCGGTACACAGGCTTAGACGCCCTCGCTGCGAGTCTCCCGCCGGGGAGCATGACGGGCGCACCAAAGAAACGGAGTTGCGAGATTATTAAAGAGATCGAAGGCCACAAGGAGCGCAGCTTGTATTCTGGTGTGGTCGGGTACATGTGCGCGACGGGAAGAGGCGACTGGAGCGTGACGATCAGGAGTTTGTTTCGGTGGGATGACGAGCAGGTTATGGTCGATATGGAGGGCGAGATGGAAAATCATGAGGTATGGCGGATCGGGGCGGGAGGTGCCGTCACGATCCTCAGCACCCCTGACGGCGAGAGGGAGGAGATGTTTACCAAGCTTGCGGGACCGCTGCGGGTATTCGGCGAGGCTTGTTAAGCAAAGGAAGGAGATTCTCACACGGGGGTCATTCATCACGGATTTTAAAAGGGTTTTAGAAATCTACCAATCGGATCGGGAACACTCAACGTGTTATTGGGGCTTCAACAGGCATTTGGGAAAGGCGTTAGAACTGTTCAACAAAACATATCTAGACTCGACAGGAGCAAACCACCGAAGAGGCATGCTTTTAACGCACTGCACATTAGCGATACACTGAGGGGTAAATACTCCTTCAGATAATAAAACGGCACATGCCATGCAGCATATGAACCTCTTTTCCTTTCCCTTCTTGTCTTGAAGTTTCCAACTTGTCATAAAAAAAAAGAAGAAAGCCTGGTTCTTGGGAATTATCCCACCCCCTACATCTCGATTTCGTCCTTTGCCCCGTCCCACAGTAAAAACGCCATATTGTACAACCGAAGTCAGAGAAGGAGAGAGGAAATGGAATTCTTCCTTCTCCTCCGCATGAGCCTCTCCCCGCTTCCATCAAATCCCATAAGTAGTCTCGTTTCAAGAAAAAAAAAATTCATTTCAACAGCATTCCAGTCCCTTCCCAAGATTCAGACATCCGCTTCGTCCTAGAATTCTTGCTCCTCCTGGAAGAACGTGGCAAAGCTGATGATGGTTCCGTAAATCAGCAACCCCCCGAGAACCGACATGATCATGGCGGGAACGGTAATGTGACCCGAGTGCGCGAGGATAACCGGTAGAGCTTTTTCGTCGTCAATTTTCGTTAGCACTCCTTCTTGGGAGATGAAATAGGAAGCAGGAGGGGGAACGCATACCAACACCCATAACAACCAAAAACCCGGTGCAGAACCGGCCGAGGTCGAGCACGGCGGCCCCCGAGCTCTCAACAAAGTCGTCCGGGTTCGCGCAGTGGCTGCATATCCAGTTGGGCACGGGCGCCAGCACGTAGGTGGCGACTACGAGCAAGGGGTAGTATGCGTCCCAGAGGGCGCACGAGAGGATGACGAGCAAGAACCCGACGGCTAGGACGAAGGAGAGGGCGATTATTGTTTTGAGGCCTGCGGAGGGCATTTTGGCTGTTTGTTCTTATCTCGAGGGAGCTGGTATTGTTTAAAACCCCTTTCGGTTAAGAGCCTCGATGGGTTGGGCGAAAAGAAGGTAATGCGCCCGAAGTAAGGAGCGTGCGGTGCTCCGTTGATCGTGGGCTGCTGGCGGGGATTACGACTGTGTTGAGGCGGCCGCGAGGCTGACACGTGCTATTGTAACTGCTCTTGAATGCAGTTTGGACTGGAACTGGATTGCTGTTGCCGGCGCCTTTCGTGTGCGTGTGGTGTGTCGGTATGCGGTTGCCAATTGTGCGCAAGTGAGTGTCGTCGTTTCGGGGGTTGGGAGTGGTGATGCTTGTTGGCTAGGTACTGGCGTCGGCTTGCGATGACGGTGGAGTTGGAGCAGGAGCAGCTGTGACACGGCCCAGTTCGGGGGAGTCGTCAGTCAGCCTTGGCAATCTCTCCCCAGTTCCAGGGTTAGATAACAGGGCTACCTAGGTAGAGATCATCGAATGTGGTCTGTGCTTCTGCTGAAAAGGGTACTTTGGGACATCAGTAGCCCCCTGCCGTCTGGGCAGCGGGTGACGGGCGACGACGAAGCTAGGAAGCTGCCTGGGAATCCAAACTGCCACAGTGGGCAAGCTCCCATCAACCACCAAGCCATCACGACCGACTGAACAACCACTGCCTGGCATAACCAACGACAATTTCTTTGCGAATTTGATACCCGTTCATTGTAAACAGCATAACCGCCTGATTCAAGCACGACGATTCCGCAATCATGTTCAGGAACAACTACGATAACGACTCCGTCACATTGTAAGCTTTCAGCTGCTGCCCGCCTCCGTTTAGGCTGGGCGAATTTCTTACACCAAGGCTGACCATTTTCCCTTACCTAGCTCCCCGCAAGGACGGATATTTCAGGTCGAATATGCGGCAGAGGCAGTGAAGCAGGGTTCGGTGGTGGTAGGGCTCGTTTCCCAGACACACGCAGTTCTGGTGGCCATCAAGGTACGGCAACTACATACCCTTATTCCTCTTTCCTCTGTGGAAAGGGATTCAATCTGACGTTTGACTCTCACAGCGAAATGCCGAAGAACTCTCCTCGTACCAAAAGAAGGTGTTCCCCATCGACGAGCACGTCGGCATTGCCATCGCCGGCCTAACCTCGGACGCCCGCGTTCTCTCCAACTTCATGAAGCAACAATGCCTTGGCCATCGACTGAGCTACAACCGAAACATGCCCGTGAAGGAACTCGTCGGCATGATCGGCTCGAAGGCGCAGAACAATACACAGCACTATGGAAAACGCCCATACGGCGTGGGTCTCCTCATAGCGGGCGTAAACCAGGACGGCCCGCATCTGTTCGAGTTCCAACCAAGCGGTATGACGGAGGAGGTGCTCGCATTCGCCATTGGCGCCCGCAGCCAGATGGCCCGGACGTATCTAGAGAAGCACCTCGAGTCCTTCCAGGACAGCAGCCGCGAGGAGCTGATCAGCCATGGTTTGCGCGCACTCAAGGAGAGTCTGGTGCAGGACCGCGAATTGAGTGTAGAAAACACGAGCATCGGTGTCGTGGGTTTGGTGAAGCAGGAGAAGGGGGCTGCCAAGGTAGAGCCTTTCAAGCTCTACGATGGCTCCGAGGTCAAGGAGTTCTTGGACATTGTGTCGGACGACAAGGAGGGTGCTGCTGCCGAGGGCGAGGCCGAAGCAGAGACTATGGAGGTTGATCAATAGGGGAGCTGAATAGATTGAGAGTTGTGCATATTTAGCGAAGCTCTGGTGTTGACAACCTCACCAAATGAAGCTGTTCTATCAAGAGAGAAACACTCCTTGCACCTTGTGAACTGTCTCTACGACCTTAGGTAGGCCATGATCTACTCCGATGGACGCCTACTAACTCGGTCCTCCACGCATTCGAATAGTTAATTGACACATGCCAGTGGTAATATATAAGTGTCAAACCTCTTATTGTAAGGTGTTGAATTGAAAAGATCACGCCCTTGACCGCCAACTCGGCCTTCCACACGTTCGAATAAACACCACAGGCATACGAAAAGGAGCTGGATGCATCTAATTCAACAAAGCATTCGTGCTATCAGATTAGTTAACACATGCCAATAGCATTGTTCAGGTTGGAAGGGTTCAGTTTGGGGCGTTTGATCGGAAAGATCACGCCCCCTCTTCGTAATTTCTCTTTAATTTTTTCTTCTTCGGTTTCTTGGGCCCAACACAATCCAGACAGAGGAAGGCCCACGAGATACCGGTGAAGCAACATATTGAAGATCACAATTGTTGGCCTTATTTCTCTAACTCAATAACTCCTTGCTAGATGCCCAGAACCCATGACCCAAAGAATAGTCGCGTATCCGCGTTACTGCGAGTTCCACGACAGCTTTAGCACCGAATCCGAAACCTTGTAGTTCCTGAGCGCTGCGATAGCCTCCTCGGCCGTCTTGGCCTCCACTAGGATATTCTTGTTCCCGCCGTGGATGAACCCTTCCTCCACGCTCTTGTTGATCCATGACAAGATGCCATCGTAGAAGCCGTTGATGTTTAATATGCAGATGCCCTTGTTGTGAATACCCAGCTGGTTCCAGGTCGCCGTCTCGAACAGCTCCTCAATGGTGCCGTATCCGCCACTGAGCGCGATGAAACCGCTCCCCGGGCCGCCCTCGAGGACCTCTTGCGCCATCATGCGCTTGCGCGTGTGCATATCCTTGACGATGGTCGTGCGCCCGTAGACGTTCTCGTCAGGCACAGGAAGATGCCCTGTGGTATCCCCGTTCTTGACCTTGGACGTGTACTCCGGGTCCCGCTCGTACCGAACCAGCGCTTCAGGAATGATGCCGTGGACGGAATCGGGCCCGGAGAGGGCGACGAGCGTCTTGGCGACTTCTCCCATAAGTCCGACTGTACCTCCTCCGTAGACTGTTTGCGCATGTTACTGTTAGCTTTTCCGGTCTTGTTTTCGAGAGGTGCGCAAAGCAAGGTGGTATGTCAAGTAAACAAACTTACCCAGTTGGATATTGTTTTCGGCCATCAGGCGGGCCAGCGCCCGAGCAGCCTCTACGTGCAAGGTGCTGAAGCCAGCGGAGGCGCCGCAGTACACGCAGATCTTGGTGCGCTTGGTGGACGTATCGACACTAGCAGGCGTCGAGGTGCGAGACACCGGGAACGAAGCGCCGCCGGATTCCATCTTGTCTTGCTTGGTCTGGTCAACCGTGAGCAGGGGTCGAATAGAGGGAGGAAGAAGAAGCTAGCGCAGTTGTTGAAGAAATGGGGCGAGGAGCTTATGTGTTAGGGTTCACAGCGTGCCGGCTTCGCAAGGGTGGTTTTGGTAGTGCTGGCTGATATATGTATAGCTCGAGTCGAGGGAAGAAGGATGAATGAGTCAGACCGACGAATGGAAACTGGACAGCAAGCAAGCAAGCAAGCAGCGTAAGCCACGTATATAAACCTGTTAAGAGGTTGAGACAAGACTAATTCCTGTGACGGATGCCAGGCCAAGCGGCGGGTACCTTATCCAGATGGATGGATCTGAGCAAGGGGGTGCGTAGTAACGGGCAGTGGAGTTTTGGAAAGTTACTTTCTAGAATGGACGATTTTCGGGACGAATGGCAAAGTGTAGAGCGTTGAAGAAGGTTGCTCGGAAAGGAATGAAGCTACGGGGTGATCAATTTAGTACTGGAGAAGATCAAATACGACCATCAAAACCTCTCCGATGGGAGTCCGTTTGTATCCGATGAAGAGTCGTTACCTGTACACTATCCAGGAGATATATACTATACAAAAGCGGCGGTAGTCAGCGGGCGGGATCGATCCGCTCGAGTCTTGCTCCTCGATACTATTGTGACTTGGTCGTGGACCTTGATGGGGCCCCAAATGTATGACATAACGGCTGGCCAATGTAAGCTCCAAGATCGAAGACAGCCAGCACAAGAACACATCATGGGATTCGGGATAAAAGCCCCCCAAGGAACAAGGGGAAGGAGGTACCGCAACGTGTCAGTCACGGGACGGCTTTAAACATGCTATCGGAGATTGTGCAAGGTCTGACAGCCAAAGCTTGTGAAATCTATGTCATGTGTTATGAAAGTCTTTCGAATCAAAATCCATGAACTGGGAGCCGGGAGGGAGAGGAGGGGAGCATTCAACTGCGAGGTGGGGTTATTACTGACGTGCTGGGATAAAGTACAAAGATAAGTAGGTATCACCCCCACCACGAAAAGCACCCCCACATAAACACGCCGTCGTGGAACCGTGGCTTGGGTCCGGGTTCTGATTTGCAGCGGTGATAACTCACTGGAAATGCACCCTGGGGATTGAAACGTCGACGTACACCACAACGCTATCTAGATATCTGGCGCAAGATTCGAATTTAAAAAACGTGCCCTTGAAACCTTCTGCTTGGATCGGATCTGGTAGATACACAGCACCAATCGAGGGCGCAGGCAACGCGCATCAACCTTCCTCACCTCAACACGCATCCGACCGGCAATAAGGATACTCGAGATAGTTAACACCACGATTCGACGCGAGGATGCCGGAAGCAAACACGGCAGCAGGCGACCAGCCTGCTCGCCAGGAACCGCAAGGGGTGCGTCGACCGCTGGCCAAGCTGATGTGATCGTGGTGAGATTATGAATACTGACGCTGTTATTGTAGCAATCCTTCTACTGGAAGGTATTTCAAGGCATTGCCATGTGGATGGCTATGCAGTTTGTCATGAAGCAATACATGGGCGGCGGTGAAAAGACAGCATCCGTTACCGACGCCACTGGCAAAGTAGTGAGAGTGAGCTCATCACAAATACCACCGTACCACGAACGACCCTCGCACCTCGACGAAGGGGCTGTGTATAACCAAATTCCCCAACTTGTTGCCCCGATCTGGCCTGAGGACAGCGCTGTCGATATCGTCGTGACCGTCTCGCCGTCGTTCGTCCCCACACCCTTGAAGCAGACCGCTAAGGAATCCATCGTGTTTGAGGAGAAGAAGTTCAAAATAGGCAATTGGAGCGATACAAGAGTGGCAGAGGGTACGATCACTGTGCCCAAATCGGTTCAGCAGAATGGGACTCTCTGGGGTCATTTTTATATCGGGTTGCCAGGAGCACCTTTGGACCCTACCCAGTCCAACTATGATCCTGGCGCGGCATACCACTTCGTCTACCCCCTTACGCAATACATACCGAAGAAGAAAGAGATGAAGACAAGGAACCTGCTGGCCGACAACTCCGAAGCCAAGGACGAAGTTGTCGAGGAGGTCCCAGAACAAACTGGACCCATCATCGCCAACTATTACCACCCGAACGTGTCGCTCTCCTTCATTCCCAACTCAGGCATTATCACATATCCTCAGGTTCACCCGGCGGTTCGTCAGTTCGTGCGCGTCGACCCTACCGGATCGCGGGATGGATCTGGGCAGAATTCGTGGTACTACCCGATTCTATTCGTCAACACGTTCTGGCAGTTAAAGACCCATATGACGGCTCTGAACGAGACTGTCAAGACGCTGCCGATTCGAATTGACCTCAATAACATGGCTGACTGGAAGTTCAAGACCATGTCTTCAATTGAGATGAGCTCTAAAGAACAAGCTCGCCAAGCTGCATTCGGGGGATCTCTGCCCGGTGGCGGCGACGGTTCCGAAATTGAGATGGTGAAGGAGATCTTTATGGATACCAATCCTATTCTTTTGGGCATCACGATTGTTGTCAGCATTGCTCACATGATTCTCGAGACTCTGGCTTTCGGCTCCGACATTGCACATTACCGCAAGAAGAAGGATAATGTGGGCATCTCGGTGCGTTCGATTCTCGCCAATGTTTTCATGCAGACAGTCATCTTTCTGTATCTGATCGACCAGTCGCAAAACACCAGCTGGATGATTTTGGGCTCTCAGGGTATCGGCATCCTCATTGAGTTGTGGAAAATCACGACCGTTGTTAACGTGCGAGTCCGCGAGGCACCTGGCTCGATTATTCCTTACCGCATCTCGTTCGAGGACAAGCACAAGCTGAGCGCCACAGAGGAGAAGACCAAGGAGTACGATGAGATCGCCTTCAAGTACATGTACATCGCCGGCGTCCCGCTCCTACTTTCCTATGCCGTTTACTCGCTCCTCTACGACAGCCACAAGTCGTGGTACTCGTATATCATTGCCACGCTGGTCGGGTCGGTGTACGCGTACGGCTTCCTGATGATGCTACCCTCGCTGTACATCAACTACCGCCTCAAGAGTGTGGCGCATATGCCTGGCAAGGCCATGATGTACAAGTTTCTCAACACCTTTATCGATGACTTGTTCGCCTTCACCATCAAGATGCCCTTCTTGCACCGTCTCGCGACGCTCCGCGATGATGTTATCTTTTTCATTTACATCTACCAGCGCTGGAAGTACAAGGTTGACTATACTCGTGTCAACGAGTTTGGTCAGGGCGGCGATGACGAGGAGGAAGAAGAGGTCAAAAAAGAAGAGGAAGTCAAGGCTATTACCGGTGGTATCGCTGACAAGGTGGCGGAGGATAAGACGGTCAAGGCCACTGGCGCTGATGCCGTAAAACAAGCTACCAAGCGGAGATAAAAAGTGTGCCGGCCTTGGGTTTTTGGTTTTGTATGTTGGTTTGCTTGGGCGCAGTGAAAATAGCGGATTTAGTACAAAAATTTATCAAAGAACCGGAGTTCATCTCCGTGCCCTTCCACTTTGGGGTTTGCCCTATAATTGGTGGTTAGGTACTTGATGTTGCTGCGGTTGGAGTTGCGATGTTACTTTGGACACTACGAAAAGGGGGTTCGAGACGACAAAACATGGTGCTTTGCGCTAATCGACTTGGAAGCGAATACGAGGTCGTATACTTTGTACTGCACAATATTTCGAAGCTGAGCACATATGATTGTTATCTAGTGTTATCTAGTAATGATCAGCTATAGATTCGGCTGTCTCTTCGTCATCTTTATTAGGCCACGTTCAGCTACAAGCACGGGAGCTGTTCGTAAATGTTGCAGTACCGCGAAGAAAATAAAGCAGTACGTTTCAAGCTGCTTGTCCCAAACAGTACCGGGCCTATTCCGTAGGGCTGAAGAGACGGGAGCGGCACGGACAAGGGGGCAACGTTCCCGTTCGTTCCTATTGGATAATGCAAGACACCAGCGCAAGATGGGATTCTTTTCTTTCAACCCCTTCAGTATTTTGACCAGCGCGCGTACTTGCAGAAGTCTTTCGCTTGTTGGTTTGCTTGCACCAATTCGAGGGGCCTGATAGCTCTCTGGCAGCTCGAGGGTTCTGCAGGTTGCATGCAGGTTGTTGGTGTTGGTGCAGCAAAGCAGAATGACTGTCAGCAAGCATTGGCTCCCAAAAGGGGAAACCTTTCTGCAAATGAACCACCAGAAGCCCCGCATGGAATCTGCAAGCCAGTGCCCCCATCCCACGTCCCTTTCCCGCCTTCGAAGAGTACATCCATACAATACGGAAAGGGGATCTAACAGCGAGATGCAGCATGCAATCCAATCAAGCCCCCAATTGACGTGTGGCGTACAGACAGTAAGCTCTAAGTCTACGGTGAGATATCTCTTAATGAAGCCAGTTCTTGTGAGAGTCCATACATACATACTCCATTTTCTCCACGACCCCATGCCACCTGGCTGGTACCTGAACCCTCGATCTCGACCCCGTAATTATCGCCTATCCTAGCGTAACGAGGCCGCCCGGGCTTTCGCGGTCGATCCCCTGTTGGTCTCCCCGCCGGGTGCGCCAAGGGGGACCTTATCCCGAAGGTCTGACAGCTGTGGAGAGGACCCCAGAAAACGACATCACCGCACACCCGGGACCCGGCACCGACCGAGTAACTGAACCCTTTTTTGATCTTCCTGCCCAAAGTTGCGACGATAGATTGGCCGCAGCCGCCTGCACCTGCGAACGAACTCGAGTATCTAATGTCTTGCGGCCGAAAACCACACCGAATCTAGAAGGCAATCCTATATCTACGTGGCCAACGACGACCCCGCCGAGCCACCTAATACTTTTCCACTCGGATACCACGAAGCCACGATAATCAGCATTTGTTTGGACAGGCAGCCTTAGACCCGTGTTGCACGCCCGGTAGTGTAGACGGCCCGTCGGTACCTCTTAAGCATAACCAGTTATATCCGTAAAGGTAAACACGCCACAGTACAGGAGATAGAGGCGCACCCGAGAAATGAGCAGTGCTGCCGGCGGCGGCAGCCGCAAAGGCAGCCGCAAAGGCAGCCTCGGCAGCAGCTACGCCAGTGGGAGCTCGGACACGGTCGGGTCACTTCTCGCTGCCATTGGAACATGTCTCACCGATGCGCTGAGGATCCTCCTGTACGCCGACAAGCGCCAGTGGGGGCCAGACGAGTTCGAACAGACACGAGCCCTTGAGGATGCGCTGGACGAAGCCAAGAAGGACTTTCAGGAGATGGGGCAGTTGGTGCGTGGGCAGTTTTACTACGAAAACGACAGGACACGTTAGTTGAGTCACTTTGCCACGTTTTTATATACGTCGAAACTAACCCATGGCGCAAAACAAACAGCGGAATCCCTCCAAGAACTCCGCGCCCTCCTCGACCAGTTCCAAGAACACCACGAAAACCTAAAATCATGGGCACGTCAGGGCGGTCCTATCAATCCCACATGGGCACGCGACACCACTTCGCTCCGACGGGAACTACACCGCGCGCAGTGCCGCGCCGCACGCCGCATCTTTGTGCTCGCTACCGAGCAACCCATACCGAGGTGTCTCGGTGCATACCAGGTCTATCGCCAACAAAAGCGCAACGAAACCGAGCGCCAGCGCCGCCAGCGAGAAAGGAACGAGCTGCCGCCCTGGCAGCAGCAACACGAGCAGTCCATCGAAGACCGGGCCGCCCGCGAGCGTGGGGAGTTGCCCGGTGACTTGCGACGGCGATCGAGTCTAGAGGCATTAGTACCAAATTGCAATGCGATAGGTCGATTTCAACGAGTAGGAACCGGCAGTGGTGGGCCCGAGGGCTCTCACGATGCAGCGTTTGTGTGCGACTTTTGCAACGGGTATATTGTTTGGCCAGACCTACGGAGTATGCCGTCGGCGAGAACGCCCTTACCATCAAATTCAACAAGCAGCAATAACGCACAGAGTACTTCACAAAATAGCAACAGCAGTAATAATGGGTATCCGCATTGGCAGGCGAGCGGGATCAGCGCATCAACCGGGGAGGAGAAAACGATCGTATTTGCGCCGCTCGCAATAGCAAACCACATGGCCCCTGAACCAGGGGAATGGCAGGCTGGATTGATATGTCCATTCTGCGAAGAGGATACCTATCTCGATGAGGGAGAGGATAGCTCCGAGATGAAGTATGTGGCGGATGAAAAGGGGTTTCCAAGTGTTGAGGCGTTCAGGGAGCACTTGGAGTGGTATCATACCGCGCTCCAAGTACCGCCATTATCGGCGATAACGAGCGCCGCGACGTCAAACTGTGCGGTCATGTAGACAGGGCTGCCATGATCTTGATGATTACGAGCAGCTTCAAGCTTCGTTTTCCATTCTCTGGGCTCAAAGAAGGAGTCTTGTATAGGAGCGGGAGTTTGATAAAGAAGGTGGGATTGGTTTCCAAAAGACAACAGCTGGTTCGCGGCCCTGCTGTGAATGAATGAGATTTATGAATACAAGAACTGGACTTTGGATTAGATGTTTGTTGGGGTATAATAAGAGCATATTATAAATACCACGCATGAATTGCACCTGCATTTGTTCTTGTTCACCCTGGCTTCTAACTATTCAGTTGGCCTACCCATGGGCGATGGTAAGCCAACAATAGACCAAATCGCCTTTTATGTCCCGGTCATTATACTTGTATATATGCTACAGTTGGCAAAGTCGCCAAAGCAAGTGTTAAAACGCTTCGTGGTAATAAAGCCTTCCCTTTTTTTGCCCGTCCCAAAAACTCCGAATGCTGCAAAGAAAGAGTCCGAGTTAAGTGACGCAGTAAACAGACAAGTCGCTGAAATTCCACATGTAAATCCTCCACCCACTCCCCCTTCCCCTCAGGGGATGCCGACAAAGGAGCCCCGTCATAAAGACACAGAGCGGAAGAAAGCTCCCCCTTAAAAGAACCTCCACCAGAAGAACACCAATATAATCAAACCCAGCGCGGCAAACGGCCCGTACTGCTTGATCATCAGATCCCAGTTGATTTTCACGGCCGCCTTTCTGTACTTTTGGCTGTCGTCGCGCAACCGACTGCTCAGCTCGCCCATGCGCTCCAGGCTGTCTCCTCGGTAGAGCAGGTCCTCAATATTCTTTGTCATGACTTTTGTCACGTCGCGCAGCTCGTCGTTGAGTTTATCCAGGTTTTGCGTCGCGCGGGCATCGCTGTAGGTGGCTTTTGTTCGAGAAATAAAAGTGTCGAATTCCATGAAGGCATAGGGACGGAGGACAGTGCTCATGAGCTGCTGGTGGGAGTATGTAGTTGAGAATTCCGTCGCGATGTCCGACAGGAAAGTAAAGGCGAGCTTTCGGGGATAGGCGCGCTCGGTTATGGCCACGTAGACGATGTCGTTGGAGATGAGGTAGTGGAGGGTAAATGGGCCGGACTCGATGCTGGCCTGGGGCTCGGAGTTGCGGTTGAGGCGGCGGAGGATGAGTTTTACTTGGGACTTGACTTCGTTGAGGGCTGGGTCGGCGGAGGTGTCGTCGTCTACGGAGGCGCAGAGCATGACGCCTGGGGGTGGGTGTTAGTTGGCGATGGCAGCCAAAATAAAGGGGGATAAGGGGGAGGGGGGAAAGGGTACCATCTAATCTGGCGATTTGCGTTGACCGAATCATTTTGGGTTGTTGGTTTGTCGTTGTTTGGGAGTTTGGGAGTTTGGGGTGGTTCTGGTGGTTGAGATACTGATCGCGCGATGGGGGAGAAGCTGTGGTGTGGGATCCCGGTTGCTGTCTACAACAGTTGTTCAAACGAGGTGACGAGCCCGCAAGTTTACGTGGCTTTTTTGGTGGGAAACAAGTATCTTTACAATTAGTCCCAAAGCGACTGAAAATAAGAGCTTTGTGTAGAGAATCTGTGACTGTGTTTGGTTTATCACTTTCAGAATTTGAGAGGTAACTAAAACAATCGTTCAGACTTGACATGTATTCCCTGCTCTGTTGGAAAGGTAGACGATGATGCAAATCAATCAGAAGACAGACAGCCAGCTTGGGCTGTATTATTCGTATTACAGCGGTGGAAGTATGTAACAAACATGGGTGCTGAATAACATTTATTGCGGGTCATCACATGCGCAAGGCTGTCCAATCATTGGCCAGTAGTTTTCCAATTTCAGGAACAATGTGGAGAATACCAGGACCTTGAATGACGGGATGGGGTCTTCTCTATTGTCTTGTACATTCAGCCTTGTAATTGCAGACCCCGGTCTCAACATGTCAACGACCTACCAGGAGGTATTCAACTACTATTGTAATAACAAAACAATCTGCAGCTACCAACATTCATCTCTCTGTATTGGATATTAGTTGAAGGCTTAAAGGTCTCTCTCTTTCACTCTTGCCCAATCACGTCTTTCTCAACTTTTTTGAACCATCTTACCAATTCACTTCCAACTGACAACCGTCGACTCCACCACCACTACCAATAAACATCACTTGGCTCCCCCACAGCGAGACGCGATGGCTCTAGACAGTTCAAGCAGCTCACTCTCTTCGCCTCCCAAGACTAGGAACTCTAGCGGATGCTCAGGTGGAAGTTCTGTTGATGCCGAAGGGGAACTGTCTCACAATGTCGTTCCCTCGACACCAAACTTGATGGAAAGCACGCCGGGATCTGCGGTTCCAGTCAGCCGCTCACCCTCGGAGAATGCTTCACAGTCAAGCGATAAGAAACGCAAGTCATCGTTGAACCCTCCACTGCAATCGAAGGCGAAGAAACAACGGCAAACCCCGACCCCTAAGAAGTGGCTTGCTCCTGCCGTCTACACCAGCAAGAACTCGCCTATTGCTGTCGATCCCACTAACCTCAGGGTATGTATGACACCAACCCAGCTTCAAGTAAGGAAACAACTGACACAGTAACAGGAAATGCTCCTGTCCCCAGCTGTCTGGGGTTTGCTGGACCCAGAAGACCACCAAGCCATCCTGGCTAAGCTACCCGATCGAGGGCTCATCCAAGATCGCGGTACACCTCAAGCGCGACCTGATTTTGATTCTCTTCGCAATCATGACGGTTTCCGCCACGACGTCTCTCGGTACTGCCAAAACCTCTCCAATGGTTACCATGAAGAGTCTTGGCTCACTGAAGCGTGGGTCGGACATCATAAACAGATGCGTGGCGACTTTGATGCATATCAGGAAGCCATGTTTCACGAGACGGAGAAACAATTTCTTTACGACACCCAGAACCTTGCAGATCCTTCTGAGCCCTCCTCGGAGCCCTCCACAGCATCATTGATTAAGAAGATGATGAAGGGGGATGACACGAGCAGTGGCGGTGGCAGACCATCAACTAGCTCCAGCGATAGACCTATGAGGGCTTCCCGGCAACAGGCCTCGGGCTCAAATCTTCACGATATTTCCACTTCCTCGAAAGCATCCACAACATCATTGATTAAGAAGATGATGAAAGGGGATGACACGAGCAGTGACGGCAGACCATCCACCAGCTCCAGCGATAGACCTATGCAGGCCTCCCGGGAACAGGCCTCGAGCTTAAGTCGTGACGATAATCAGCCTCTTGAGCACGAGGCGCGAGCTTACAGGCCCACAATTGAAGACAATTACAGCACCGACTCGTCCAACTCCGTGGACGGGAGCCCCGTCAATCCCGTCAAAGCCGGAGCGCCGAAAAGTTCGGTAGAAGATGTCCCCGCGACTGTTGATCCTCAAGAAGCCCAGTCAAGTCCGCCAAAGGATGATCAGTCTTCCCCTCCTGCCATCGATCCTAAGATTCTGAACGCCGAACAATCTCCCCAAGGGCTCCCTGCTTCAGGAAGTCCCGATGATAATCCACCTCCGGAGCTTCCGATTCCGCCTGCCTCCTCCAAGGCGCAGGCTGCTTGGCCGTCGTCTAATTCACCGGCACCTCCATAGGAGATAGGTTCGACACTCCATAACCCCATCGTCATTGATGACTCAGCCTCCAATGTCTCAGACGAATCAGGCAGTATTAACAGAAGAGATTCGGGGGATATGCTCTCACATGACGATGGAGCAGTGTCTCGGAACGAATCTAGGACGAGTGGAAATGGTCTCAACATCGACGAGGGGAAAACGCTGCAAAAACAGGGAGGGGAGAAAGGCGAGAACCGAAAACAGGCACAACAGCAGATCCAAGACAGTCAAGCAAATCCAGATAATAAGAGAAAGTATGACGGTCGCCAAGAACAACACGGGGGCTCTGATAGCGGGTCTGATTCACCGGATAGCCCCAATGTTCGGCAGAATAGACGGAAGAAACAAAAGGAAAGCGTAGGTGATGGGGAAGAGGATATTGTTCCCAGACGAAGTTTGCGATTGAAATCCATGAAAGCGACACCGCAGGTATTACCTTTGGTTGAAAGGGGGTCAAGTGCGGCGGAAGAAGCTGAGTCAGAAGAGGAAGAGGAGAGTGACAATTCGACAGGAACCGGGCGAAGAGGGGGGAAGGCAAGAGGGAAGAGTACAAGCAGAGGAAGAGGCCGAGGCAGAGGCAGAGGAAGAGGCAGAGGGAGAGGCAAGAAGCGATAGTTTGTCGGCACTTGGACTGCATTCTGGATTGGATTCTCCGTGGGATCTACCCTTTCTTCTTTTGCTTTCTCGTATAAGAAAAGACTCAGGTGATTGTCTGCCGCGGTTGTCGTTTGAATAGGGGCCTTTGTTTTACGAGCACGCGGTTCTCGGTTGTCCGAAACATAGATAGTAAGGTGCTTTTATTCTAGTCTTTGCGTCTTCTGGACGTATTTCACATGCTGAACCAGCCAGCAAGCGTTACCAAAGCGAAACATAACCCATTATGATACCACAGAATCTCAGATCGTGACATGGCTTGTGGCCTCCATGAATCTACCGTAGTCATTTCGTATTTGGTTATCAAATCTCATCCTCCTCCTCATCGAAATCGTCCTCCCGACCCATATCATATAGAATCCTGCCTCCCTCGCCACCACCCACGTCCGTTTGCGCATCAAAGTACGGCAGCACCACGCCCTCCCTGTCTCTCCTCTGCTTTTCCGTCAAGCCCAGGCTAAATGACGCCTCCATTTCCTGTTCCCCATCCCCTTCCCCGTCTTGTTCTTGAGGCGAGGCAAACGCCGGGTGATCGCTCAGTAGCATCACTTTCCCTATTTGCTGTGATTGCGAAGAAGGGAACAGAACAAATTTCTCAGCAACTGCCCGCCCGGACTTGCGGCGCATCTCCATCTCTACTACAATGCCCCCTTTGATCAGTTCTGAAGACCCAACATTCCTGCGAAGGCCAACGAACACGCCCTCTTGGTTCTCACCCAACCCAAATTCCGGTTCCTGCCGCGAGCGGTCCCTGGCTTTCTTTCGTTCGACAGCTTGCGGGAGGCTGGAGACGGTGAAAATGGCTGTGGAGAGGTGGGTGATGACTGACAGGGCGGTGGGGGCGTATTCTGAGACGGGACGAAGAGGGGGGATGTCGGAGTGGTAGGTGGCTACTATGGATGTGTCGGGGTTGGGGATGAGAGAGCCGAGGAAGGAGGGCAGGAGATGAGGGGAGGGATGGGAGAGGGGGTTGAGGGTGTCGATTATTATTAGGGTTTTTTGAGAAGGCGATGAGGTGGAAGGGGAGGGGGTTGGGGCGATGTGGGAAAGGATCTCAGAGGCGAGGGCGTGAAGAGGTTTAGGGCCAGACGGGGACCAGGCTGGGATGAAGATGTCTGCTTGAGGGGGTTTCTTGAGGGTTGAGAGAGAGAGGAAGATTATTTTTGTGCGGCTGATCTGGGGGGGGGTTGTTAGTGTCAGTGATTCATGGGGAAGATGGGGGAATGAGACTTACTTTGGCTCGGTTCATGTACTCGGTTACTAGGGGCCATGCGCTTTGCTCGAGGTTGTCGAGGATGAGGGTGAGAGGGCTGGCTTTGTCACGGAGGTTGAGCAGCTTTTGCAGGAGCAGCAGGCTGTGGGAGCGGTGATGCGCTTGAGCGGAGGGTGCCATCTTGAATGGGTGTCAAGGGCTTTGAATCCTGTTTGGTTGGGCAAATATATCGAAACACTAGGATGGATTCGTGATATCAAAAGTTTTGAAGAGTCAGAGTGAAGCCCAAAAAGAAGCGTGTGTGGGTCAAAATTTGTGTGATGAACTTTGATATATTATAGACTTCCTAGAATTGATATACTTCACGGTATAATGATTTCTGGGACGAGAGAGATACTACCAATGGCTACAATATAAGGAAATAAGCTTCATCCCATTTGACTATCATGCTCTTTCATAACATCTCATATTATCTTGCGTCGACGACATCTTGAATGTGATTGAAAATAGATAGAGTTGAAGAACCCCGCAGCAGCAGCGGCTTGCCAAGCTCTGACAGCGCCTGGACCGCTAAACGTCCACTAAGCTTCAGCTTCACCCACAAAACCTACAGGGGTGCAACCGCGCTAACCTTTCCCATTAGCTTGCCCTGGCTCTCAGCCGCAGGATTGTCTTTTTGGGTCCAGAAATTTCCCTGTCGACGTCACCTGCATTCATCTGCCCAAAGACCAAACCATCTCTAAACACTACAAATTCGACTTTGATACCGTATTTCTTCACCTCACCACAATCAAACGAAATGTCTGACAGAAGAGGAGGCGGCGGCTACTCCTCCCGTCGCGGAGGCGATAGATCTCACCACGATAACCGAGATAGACATCGCGATCGCGACTACGACCGCGGCCATGATCGGCGCAAAGACCGTGACGGCGATCAAGACAGGCGCTCACGCGACCACGGCAGGGATAGAGATAGGGAGAAGGACAGAGATCACACGCGATACCGTTCGCGCTCAAGAGACAGAGAAGGACGTGATCGCAGGCGGTCTCGTTCTCCCAGGGAAAGCGACAGGCGCGACGGCCGCGACAGAGACTACCGCCGGCGAGACGATGGCAGGACTGACACCAGAGACCGTACGGAGAAGAAAGAGGACCCTAAGCGGTTAGAGCGTGAAGGTATGCACTGATCTTGTCGATTACAATTTCTAGAACATTCTTGCTAACGAACGTTAATAGTAGTAGTAGAGAAGCCCGTCCGAGACGAAGGCCCACCGCCACGCCGTCCCCGGGTGCCATCACCCCGCCGCTCAGAGAGTCCAAATAGGGGCTTCGACCGCGAGATAGGCGAAAAAGACACACACCTTCCCACTCGATCAAAGCCAAGCACCAATGTTTCCACGCCAACAGCTCCTGTGTCTTTCAAGGTAAAGGGCCGGGACGGTAGCCACGGACCGGAACGACCGATTTCAAGGGGGGCGCGGAGTGATAACCAGGACGATCGTATGGACCAGGATGACGAGCACCACCCATCTCGAACACGATTCGACGCAGACCCCATGGACGAGGACGAAGAGGACGATGTGGTGGTGGAGGACGATGGGCTGGGCGACATGGCTGCCATGATGGGTTTCGGCGGTTTTGGCTCCACCAAGGGGAAGAAGGTCCTCGGCAACAACGTCGGCGCGGTGAAGAAGGAGAAGAAGACCGAGTACCGGCAGTACATGAACCGTGTTGGTGGGTTCAACAGACCTCTGAGCCCGCCGCGCTAGAGACGTCTGTGATGACGGCCTATGTTACAAGTCTGTATCGTTGGTATTGATACCCAGTTTGCGAGTAAAATAGAGCTGACGAGTATTTCTGAGGACAATGCGATTGGGTCAAGAAGGGGCTTCTGGGCGAAGCCCCGAGATCAATCTCCACGATGGATACAGTTATGGTATCCGCATAGGTCAGTGAGAGATGGCTAGAACTATTGCGTCAATAACAGTCTTCTTTTAGGCCACAGCAACTACTTCTATCATCCTACTTTCCTCCTTTTTATTGGAAAAACAAATACAGATAGCACAGCAAAGGAAATAAAATTTTAATTGAAAAAGTACTCTGGCTATCTGACACAACCTATTTCCACGAGCCTACCTGGGTTTGACACTTGATAGCGTCCTGGATGAATGTACTGTGGTGTCACAGGTGTCACGGCCGTAATTGCAGACCAGGGTCCAGAGTGGACAAGCTTAAAAGTTGGCCCCGCTAAAAATTATCTTGACCATGCACCTTGACGGTTTCACTCTTCATCACTTCTCATCGAGAATCCAAGTTGCTCATCCGCGCATCTCCTGATTCAGTCAACCATCAATTTTTCTCACTTGAGATTCATTCCAGATCATTCTTCATATCACACCAGCAACGCAGCCCACCCAGAACTTTCACACATCACGATCATGGGCTCCAAGGACAAAAAGATCGACAATCCTGTCGCCGTAGATGACACTTCCCGCAAAGACAAGAAGGAGAAAAAATCTAAGAAGACAAAGTCCGGCTCAGAGCCAGCTGTCGTTGATGAAGTCACCGAACTCAAGAAGGAGAAAAAAGACAAGAAAGACAAGAAGAAAGATGGCAAGCGCAAGCGGGATATCGCCACTCACGAGACCAGCGATGAGGAGGTAACGACACCAGAAGAAGCCGAAGAGGAAGCTTTTCCAGAACCACCCAAGAAGAAGAGCAAGAAGGAGAAAAAGGAAAAGAAGGAAAAGAAGTCGAAAAAGGACAAGAAGGAGCTGCCGCCCGTGGACGAGGAGGAAGATGTAACGCCCGTGGATATCGACGATACCGAACCTCAACAGCAGCAACCGGCAGAAGAAGAGAAGAAGGACAAGAAGAAGTCGAAAAAGTCCAAGAAGGAAGAGGAGGAGACAACCGACAAGAAGAAAAAGGAGAAAAAAGACAAGAAGAAGAAGGAGGAGAAAAAGGAGGAGGCGGAGGAGGAGGAAGCAGTGGAGGCCAAGGAGGAGGAAAAGAAGGACAAAAAAGAGAAGAAGAGCAAAAAGGAGAAGAAAGATCAAAAGTCCAAGGAGGAATCCACTCCCTCGGCTCCGGCTCCGGCACCGGCCCCGGCTGCCGTCGCCAACGAGGAACTCACGGAGCGCTGGCACGTCAACGCCCTCGGCGGCGGTGACAACCGCAAGGACAAGTTCCTGCGGCTTCTCGGCGGGAAGAAAGCGGGCGCTGCCGTCCCTGCTGCCGCGCCAGCAGTTACCACCGGAGGAAGCGGTGCTCGCCCCAGGTTGAATATCAATCAGGTATCTCAGGAACTGGAGCAGCAATTTGATGCCGGTATCCGTCACAAGTTCGAGGCAGGTGGGCCGAGGCGTGGTTTGGGCGCTTGAGTACGTTCATCGTTTTATCAGGGACAGGGAGCGAGAGCATCTGTATGGCAAGTTTTGGTGTTTCTGGGAAGCATATGATATGCGAGCTTGCTGATATAGAATTGTAACTAGCAAGCACTGATGTATTTTGGAAGACAGTAAAAAGAAGCAGAACTCGCGGAATATAAGAACAATAGACGTAAAAAGAAATCCGCCGCTGCCCTTATTTGCAGTGGTGCGCATGCATATGACAGCAAAATGTCAATCTTTTGGCTCCCGTCTGACTTCGAATGAACTGGTCTGGCCCGGCGATGTTGAAAATTAACACACGCATCCAGCTAACCACAACCCCGGTGCCCGTTTCGCAAAATCGACTGGATATCAGGGTGTGCTCTCCCTAGAGCCACCATTCAGAAGAGCATGACCCCCCCCCCCCCCAATTCTAGTTTTAAGAGATGTCCGTGGTCCAACTCGTGTTTTGTGTTATGCGTAAGCTTTCGCTCGTTTTACGTTTTTTGAAAGATTCATCTCGTGGATTAAGCCATGTTGCTTCACCGGCCGAAGATGCGAGCGATCACCTCGACGACGAGACCACCGGCAACGACAAACACGAGGAGCCCTATTCGTTTCGCAAGAACTATTGTCAGCTGGATATCCCAGTCTCTCTAAAATCTGGAATTCAACCACCGAAAAACAGGACTTACAGAGCAGCAAAGGAGGAACGGGCGACTTGAGCTTCTCCTTGGGAACCGCCGACTTGATGTCCTCCACCGACTTGCCCATGCGCTCCTGGTTCTTCTTGGCGAACTTTTGGTTTGCCAATCGTTGTTGCGGTGTTTGCGCCTGTTGATCACGATTTTCAGTTAGGAAACTGTCTACTGTATGGGTGCCTCGCCATTGCTGCGGGAAGCAAGCAAAGAGCGGGAGTGTTGGGGGGATTGTGCGCACCATTGTGAATTAGTTGTGTAATTAGCGTGTTAACGTTAAGGTTAAGGTAGTGTCTTGTGGAACAAGCCTGAGCTTCTCTCGAAACGAACGGTCGTTCAGAGCTTCGGTAGGTAGGCTCGCGAAACGGCGGCTCGAGAAGATGGTAACGTTAGAAGGGCGCTTGGGTCTACGGATAGAGGGCAGTGTTTGATGGGTTTTGAAAGCTGTATTCAAGGAAACAAGTCAATCCTTTTGTCGGCTAGGAAATCGTAGTGAAGGAGTTGCAAGTCTGAATTTAGGGAAAAGGGAGAATGGGAATTGGAAATGTGAGTGGACGGGGATATGGGACAGATTGCACACATGGAAGCTTAGATAACCCTTCAGGCCATCTGTCGTTGCCGAGAACACGGTGCAGGCCAGCAGCGCGCGCGACTGAGTGACGGGGGTACTGCTGCCCGCACCACTGGGACCTCCACTTGCAGGCGGGAAGACAGGGGTGCCACGGAATCGCTGCGGGGCCAAACTCGATGGCTCGGGGACAAGCCGAGCGCAGCCGTGCAGCTGAGAAACGGGAGCTGGGATACGAATTATCAAGTGGAATTGTGGTGAGAGACTCCATAGCTTGCTTCATGATGAGCTGCTCACTCTGAAATTCTACTCTCACAGCTCAAGACTACACATATCACTCATAACTCAACGGCAATATTACGGATACTCAATCATTATAGCTGACTGTGGTCAGTTTAAGAGTTTACAGAAAAGATGATCTCCCCCATCAGAACAGCCCTCCTCCGCAGGGCATCACCACTAGCATCGATTCCATCGTCATCCTCACTCATCAACCGCCAATTAGCGCTGAGACAATACTCCTCTCAACCGGCCAAGAAGTCGCAAACTGTAAATAATATTCATTACTCAAGTTGATCTCACTTCCGGGTTGAATCGAGAGCTGATTCTGAATACAGGGTGAATTCTACAAATCATGGACCCGCCCAGTGCTCAAGACTGCCACTCTCGCCATCTTTACGTATCAGCTCGTCTATTGGGCTTGGTGTAAGATGGAGGTCGATGAGATCAAGTCAGATCGCAACCGTATGCATTCATTGTCAAAACCAGAAATCACGAAGTGTAAAGCAGCTGACTTGACAGATGACAATACACAGGTGAGATAACAAAACTCGAGGCACAAGTAAAGCTCCTGGAACGGCAACGAAGCAACGAGAAGAAATAAACACAAAATAAGGGAAATGGAAATAAGATAAAGTGGCCGGGTCACGGATGACCGAGTCTGTACCATATTCACGCTGCATAAGCCAAATCTCATGTTGTGTACGATGTATTCGGGCACGGCCTTGAGGAGCAAAAGCCACCCCCTCCCGCCCTCAGCATGCCCACCAAGACAGCTCTATTATTATCTAAAGACATGTGCCACCCGGCCAAAATGGTATACCCAGAACTGCAACGAGGAAAAAAAGAGAGCAAAATCAACGCTGTCTGTTTTCCTGCCTCACAACCGTACTGCCCGGGAAATAATATCAAAGAAGACTCCAGCCACCTGATCCTAATAGCCACCGGCAACCGCAAAACGCCAACCTTTCCAACAATGGAACAACAGAAAAGGAAACTTAAGAATCATAAACCGTCAAAACCGTTGCTCATATCGCCCACGCGAACCCCAACGCTACCAGAGTTGATAAGCCCAAGAAAACCGGGCTCAGAGCGCCTCTTGACGCCCCTGCCGTGACATGCGCCGAGCCCTGAAAATTGCACCTCAACTCTCCTGCCTTATCCCGTGTCATGTAGTTTCCCTTGAACCCCAACCCATCTGGCTGAGGACAACCAAATCCCATCACGGCCGGACAGCTTCTGACTAAATCATAACACAGATCTTCGCAAGGCAGAAGCTCCTTGTACGGCCCAGGTTTGATGAACTCGTCAATCCGCGGGTTGCGACTTGATCGATAGGTCGTAGTGTTCGGGAAATCCTTCAGCACTTCTTGGCTCAGTTTTTCACCGTTGGGAAAGGGCTCGAAGACGGCGCGTGGCTGAAGGTAATCGGCCTGTTTGTCAAAGTCTTCACAGCGAGGGATCGTGACGGAACAGAGCCAAGTTTTGTAGGCGTTTGCGCAGTCGGTACAGTTACGCACGAGAGAGTAGCGCTGTTGGGGTATAGCCTCGCATTGGATCTGTTGGAGTGACTTGTTGAAGTTGTCGTATATTTCGGCAGCGTATTTGTCGTAGAACTTGGCGAGTTCGGTTGAGTTCCCAAACTTGGGATTGCTTGGGACAGAGTAGGCTACCTCATCGCAAAACTCCAAGTCAGTGATGAGGGCACAGTTGCCATGGTCTGTGGTTCTCGGGTTAGTATAAGCCATACAGAAGGAATAGCGACGCCAGAGCAACCATACCTGATTTGGTTTCGAACTCGGTAGATCGAAAGACTTGCCCACCACCTCCTGGCTGCTTTGGATCCTCTTGTCTCTTCTCCTTTCCACTTAACCAGTTGCCGTCCCGAGCTAGAATTCCCCAGAAATGCGTACTCGGGTCGAGTCCGCTGAAGAAGAACTGCTGCTTCGGCAGGTTGCCCTGTCCTCGTTTCGTCATGCTGGTTCTGACCTTGCTAGACTCTCGGCCATCCTTGATGGCTGCTATCTGCGCATGGTTTTGAAGGCCGCAGTACGAAAACTTCAGTCCATTGATGGCTGTGTCATTTTTATCGTGCGCAAACAACACGTAGGGGCTTGAGCTCATAATCTTTGCCTGTTCGGTGGGTTCCGTGCTCTCTGTCAAGTTGTGTGTGTATAGAAGGGCACCCTGGGAGTCACTGTCCACCCAGATAAGATCTGCATCGTCTCGTTCGTTATAACTGAAATAATGGCTTTCTAGGGAGACTGCAATCTTGAAGTTGTAGATCCCTTCAAAGACGTCGGATACGTTTGGCGCATGCACCGCAATGTATACATCGCCAGTTGCGGACAAGTTGTACATGGCAGCACCTTCCTTAAACACGACCAGGGTTTGTGTGGAAGAATCAGCGAGTGGCCCTGGCGCCTGGTGATCAGGGTCCCTGGAGATGAACAGCGTAAGCTGTGGGGGTTCCATCGTGGTTTTGGAAGGGTCAATGGCTTTTGGTTGATAGCATGTGTTTGCGGATATATAGACCATACGTGAGGACTGCCGCTTTGCCGGAGCCTGCCCAGCCTCTGGTTCTTCCACTAGTTCGTCATGTTCGCTCCTCAGCTCCAACTGGCCTTCAGATTCTCGACCTGATATGCTTTGAAGCGGAAAGATGAACCGAGTAGTCGATCCCTCTGGAAGGTCCATTGGCAAAGGTTCATTGTTCCTCAGTTCGCTGAGTCCGCCATCAGCCCGCCCAATGATACTCCTCCCAAAGGGCGCAAACTCAGGTTCGTATGTGGGATCGAGCGGGCTTCGAGCCGCTGGGTTGGGGGAGAAGTCGAGGTCATCGTATATTATCGGTAGCGTTCGTTTCAATTCGGCGGCGACGGCAAAGTGCGGGGAGAAGAGGGTCCAGTAAAGAAGAATAAGTAAACATGAGGCGGCAACAGATGCCGCCAGTCGTGACTGTAGAGGGCTAAGCTGCATCGCGCGGAATCGTTCACATGGAAGGCAAAAGGAATTGTTCCAAATCGCTTCTTATCTTGCCAGCGGTTGTCTTAACAAGCGTTTCTCGGTTTGTGTCTGCGGCGCTGTGCCTGTCGATCGAGTCGCCCGCAGAGACCCCTGTCCCGGATACGGTAGCTGACGGTGGGAGGCCGCCAGACCTACTTTCACATGTCCTTTCGAAATCGCAGTTTGAATCGAATTCGTGTCGAAAAATAAGTCTAAATCAGTATCCTCAAACCTTCAGTCTTGTAAACTCAGTCGCCAGCGAGAGGATACAAGACAAGTTGCTGTAAAAGGCTGTACTTGTAGTGGTAACGGCTGAGGGGTGTGCCGTGAACGCCGCTGCCCAGACAAGCGCGCTGCCCTATGGGCTGCCCCTTGCAGTTTGGTGCCAAGGATTGCCCCGCCAAGACCAACTGTTCGGCATGGACGGGTACTTTGGTAGCGCAATCTGAACGAGAAGCGATCCCACAGAATTACGTATCATCTCACATGAAACACTGAACAAGCTGTTTACGAGTTGATTCTTAGAGATTAGCATGTGGACATATAAAAGTGCATGCTGGCGACATAAGAGGACTTCTTGATACAGGAGCTTTCAGTTGTTCAGTTGAGAGTCGTCTGAAAATGCCAGCTACTCACTCAGTACAGTGTACAGTATTCAAAACTCATGTATATTGGGATCGCGGATCAGGCCCCCTCTCCTCATCAGCCCCGCACATCACTACATCACCGTACATATATTCCAAACCGAGAAAAGCACGAATCTATTCCGAGAAATTGACCAGTCCCTAGAAAAGAAATGCACCTAGGAAATCCGCACCGGTATACAATCCGTCCTCCCCCTTTACCCCTAAAAGGTACCCATTCATGCCTGCCAAGTTGACCAGAGTCTCCAGTCCTGTCGTCGATTGCGTGGTTCGGGTCGTTATTCGTGTCCAACGTCAAGAAGAAAACGGGGCATTTCCATGCGTAATCTGCTGATTTTATCCGGGCCTCGCACAAAGCCACGCGCTTCGTTTATTTTCACAAGAGAGGCCGCGGTAGCCTTAAGAATCCCTTACTCGGTGTGGAGGGAGTCGGCCTTGGCGCGAAGGCCGCTGGCCGTCGAGCCAGGGGACTTGAAGTAACGGGAGAGAGTAGGGGCCAGGAAAGAGCGGAAGATAATATCGGCACCCCTACAAATAAAAATAAGCACTCGTTGTACTTTATCAACAGCAGCAGGAAGGCAACTTACTGGAATGCAGGGAGACCGAGCCACAGAAGGAAAACAAACTTGAAAAGGTAGTAGAAGGGGAACCAGTAGACAACGCTGACAAGGCTCTCAATAACGCTTGGAGGGTAAGGCTGTCAGTGATGCCACACAGAGCGCATGCGGACAGGAGCTAGTCTTACGTGAAAAGGGAGAAGACAACCCAGTAGGTCAACCACTGAGTATCATCATCCTTGTTGTGGGTAAACAAGGCGTTAAGAGAATAGTATCCAGGAAGGACGAAACCAGCGATGTTGGTAAGGAGTTGACCACCCAAGTTAAAGAGGATCAGGAAGAAATAAAGGGCGCCGAAGCCAATAACGGCGTAGGCCTTGGGGACCGAGGTTTGTTTCTCGAGGTTGTTGAGAGCCGGGTACTTGGAGAGCTAAGGCAGCAAGAAGCCGGTGTGAGCAAAGGATGTTGCGGAAAAGGGGGGTTTCGGTTTCGGCAAATGGACACGAACCTCTTTGTCGAGCTGTCCGATGTACTGCTGAACACGGTCCTGAGGAGAAGACATTGTTGCGAAGAAAAATAAAGCGCTATGGCAATACGGCTAACTGTGGAAATGTCAGTGATATTCTGCAGCGAGGAATGCCCTCACGTTGGGCAGCAGAGGAAGCCAGCTTGGAGCGCATCAGGAGAAAGTCTCGGCAGATCCGGCGGGGAAGCTTCAGCTAGCTGCTAGTCGCAGATCGAGGGGCAGATACGAGAGAGACAGAGGCGAGATCAGCTAAGAAATGGTTGGACCTACTGAAAACTTGTTGACGTTGAAGCTTTGCGAAATGCACGATTTTAGCGGTCAAGATAGTAACGAGGAGAGTTGGGGGTTCAGGAGGTCGAGGAGTTGATTTCTCAGAATGGATCCAGCTGGTGGTAGAGGTGGATGCGGGACGGTGAAGCCCGGGGCAATGACGACTGATACGTGTGCAGATGGCGGGAACTTCTACCATGGTGTGGGTCATTCGGATGGATTTCGATTGGGTGGATCAGGAGCTCCCAAGATGGAGCGTCACCAACAACACTGACAGAATGGAAACCTTGGTCCCTCCCTTTCAGGTCGTCATTTTTCCCCAAGCGTTTAACGGAAATGTCCTGCGACGCAAGTAGAATTATACGGTGTAGCTTCATGTCAGAGTCGACTTGATAGAGGCGGATATGATATCTTCCTGTGTTGAACTGTATTCAAGATCCACCCCAACGAAATTAACAGCCTTGAGTCTCAATAATAATATTCGATTTCGAGTCGAGGCATCTGTCGGGTGTGTGTGTGCGAGAGCATGGCCTCGGACGATTCGCTGGCGGTTTGTGATGCAACGTGCATGCATGCAGTACACCTCGAGACCGTACCCTAATCTTCAGTGTTTCGATAATCTGAGAGGGAAGGTTAAGAATGTCTTATTGCTACCCAAACTGCCTCGCTCTGTGCTGGGCCATATTGCAGACAGCCGCCATCAGTTCTGAAGTGTACATATGCACGTCTAACAGTGACCTGACCTGGTTCTAAGGTGTCTTCTATATTATATGTCTTTGTAGTTAGTTGCATATTGTATGTAGTCAGCCCAACCCTACCTATCGAGCATCGTAACCGTAGCTGATGCGATACCGCAGTGAAGACGAATGCTCACAGCCTGTGCATTGTACGTCGTCTGTGTTGTTGAAGTTGGTTAAATCAGCTGCCAGACGTAGGCGTGGCCGTGGGTGCTCAACTGCAAGTGCTCAAACATCTTCATGACTGTCAAGTGATGCGAGGAGCATGCGCATCTGTCGTTGACTGCACACGGCCCGCTCCCACGGATAGCACCTCAGACCAGAGACAAACCGACATACATGATGATGCACAAAGATGTACGTCCTCTAAGATATTCTCCCACTAAAGGTCTACTCGAGCAAATAAATTTGTATGCGGCCAAAAATACGAAGTAACTGGGTGGCCAGAACACCGGATCGGCCTCAGTGTCTTAAATCTGGAACGCTACTTCATCTAAACGATCCTTAACCAAAGTGTAAACATCAACCGTTGGAACTTGGAAACATAACGCCTATCTCTCCCGGCTTTCACTAAAAGGTAGAGGCAAGTTTCAGAATGCGGAAGCCAGTTGCGTGTTATTGAGCAGCTTGAACAACACTCACGAGTACCTATCTCGTCAAGTTGACCAGAGACCTGTCAGGAGACGCAAATGAGCAGCGTTTGCATGCTTCTTCTGCGATGCATGGTATCAAAATTCCCAAGAGGAAGTCTTGCATCATTGCTCTTTTGTCTGCCTTGGTTCCCGTAGACTTGTCAGAGAGTGCTCGAGGGTTTGTTTTCATCTGGACAATGAAAGTTGAGACCAGACTGGTTGGTTGCTTTTCGCTTGGAAGCGAGCCAATTAGACCAGACGTTGTGGGGGAGGCATGGTGCGTGCACGACTCTGCGGGGATGCTGACCAGCAGGAGGCTGGAGCGCATTGCCCCGGGTAGCGCTCCATGTGTTTGTTGATTTCTTTCTCCTCCTCAACTCGCCCCGAGGAAAATGTGCAATTGAGCATGCCCACCGCGGACAGCGCTGCAACACCGCTCCACTGCACCTGCGTCGCGTCTGATGCCTGAGAAAGAAACATATCTTATCGAGTAGGGGTTCTTATATCATTTTTGGCCCTTGGTAGGTGGGCGCTTTTTCCATTGTCGCAATCTATTATTGTCGGCCAACCTCTTTTTTTCCCCTTGTTTTGCGAGCAAGCAGAGCGTCGTCGGTTGTCAACTCGAGAAAAAGCATTGGCGATGGACTCGACCCACGGTAAGGACCCATCCCCCCGCCAGCAGAAACCTGCCACGTGAAAATAGTTGCCACTACGAGCCTCCTGAAAATGTGTTCAAATCAATTTCAAATACTGATTCGTCTTTTTGTTTCACGATAGACCCTCTGGCACTCGCCAAGGCGAGAAAACGGCCTCGGTCGCGAGGGTCGACAGCTTCGATGCACAGTCACACAACGCAACCGAACATTGATCATTCGTTCGCAGATGCCTCAGATGTGCACTACGCCACCCAATGGATGTCGACGAACGATCATCACCACGCCAGAGAGCTTACCGCCGGGCCACCACAAATGACGCCAGAGGACCTCCTGCTGGCATCTCAGTTACAAGCCAGCCGCGATTTCGCGATGGAGGCACCAGTAAACGCCTCGATGCAGAGTGTCACCTTCCACCACAACCACAGCATGAGCCGGCAGTCCATATCGGCCGATTCCTTCGCGGGAAACACAAGCTTCGACGACAGCCAGCTGCTAGACCGAGACGGCAACGAAGATGGAGATTTCGGCGGACTGCCTGCACCGGCTAAGACGGGGTCCAGGTCAAGCGCCAACAACGAAATGGAGATGCGGCAGCTATTTCAGGCCAGCAAGCATCGTAGCTTGCAGGACGTGGCCGAGGAGCTGCATGGGAACGAACGAGGTCCAAACTCAGAACGCACGCGTCAGGTTTTTGCAATGCTTTGGTATGCAGAGATCACCGACCCTGTAGTCCGGGAACCCTGCTAACAATTGCAGGATCAACTCTGTATGCTCAAAAGGCAAGGGCTCGGTGCCCCGTGGTCGCGTCTATGCCAACTACGCGTCTCGTTGCGCGACGGAGAGAATCACCGTTCTGAACCCTGCTTCTTTCGGGAAGCTGGTAAGAGTTCTCTTTCCAGGACTCAAAACAAGACGCCTCGGTGTTCGTGGAGAGTCAAAGTATCACTACGTTGGCTTCGCCCTGAAGGAGGAGTTGCCTGAGCCAGATCCCAGTGCGACTCAGCAAACAGTACCTTTGGGCGAGAACACTTCCTTTAGCCAAAACTTCACGTATGTCATGATACTCCAAGTTTGCCTTTCTCAGCCATGTTGCTAACTTGTCATCAGCTCCTTTCAAAGCAATCCTGTCTCCATGAGAAACGATAGACCCGCTTTCCCAACACCAGACCTAGGAGGACAACAACGCGATCCTCAACCTGCGCGAACACGCGAGTATCAGCATAGCCTCTATAACCAGCCACAGGTGCCTAGCTTTGAACAACTGCAACGTACCATGGACAAGACAGCAAAGCGACTTCGGTTCTCCAACGAGCTGGGAGAGAGCTTTCGGCAATCCGATCCTTTGATTCTTCCCAAGATCGAACCGTTTCTACCTGCCGGGACAGACGCAGATGCCGCCAAATCTCTGACAGCGTTATATCGATCGCATTGTACCTCCCTCGTCGAATGCGTTCGATACTGCAAGGAGAAGACATTCTTCCACCTTTTCACTTCATTTCAGGGCACCCTTACGATGCCTGTTCAGAAGCTCTTTGCGCACCCTGCAGTTGCTCCTTGGATTGAAGAGTGCGATTTCATCTTATACCAGCGCCTGATGCGCATTGTTTCTGGTCTTACTCTTCAAGTTGTCCCGAAGGCGGTCCTTGACACTTTGCGCAATATATCAGAGAGGCTGGTGCGGCATATCCGCGAGTCTTTTCACGGTCAACCAGCACATGTTTTGAGGGCCAAGGAGGCTCCCGCGGCGATCTTTGCCGGCCTACTGGACAGGGCACTGCGCGTCAATCTTACAGCGCATGCAGCGGCAAACATGCTGTCAAACCCGGCCAACCGCGACCTAATGTACATGGAGTGGATCCACATGATCAATGTGCGGAAGATTGCCGAGAGCATACCTTCGCGTGGCATGGATGACGTGGTGAACGTGTTGCTCACCGAAATGCGCGATCTGCTCGATCCAGTCAACGTTCCCTGGGAGGTCGAATGCCTCACAATCCACGGCGAGATGGCAGGGCAAACCGGTCGTCACTCACAAGACACAAACCCGGAAGACAGCAGCGCATCCAATGTTCTGGATCGCTGGGTAAACTTCCTCCGTTCTCTTCCGGGTCGCTTCCCGTATGCGTCGGCTACCGATTTGGTCTGGTGCGCGCAAAGGCTAGGAACTGCTCTCATGAGAGACCTCACCATTAATCAGGGTAAGAGTTTTGGCTCATGGTGGGTAACCAAGTGCTGGCTGGACGAGATGATTCAGTTCATGGCCGAGTCAGGTGGGTTCATGGAGCAGAGATCAGCTCAGATCCCTCTCAGCGTACCAAAGCACCAATCCACGCAGCGAGAGCTCAGCAATCACGGTTCACGTTATAGCAGCGCCAGTGATGATTTCAACCTCTCTCGTGTCGGCGAGTCACAACCTGACCGAGCGACATTTCCTTCGGCACCATCAGCCACAAGCTTACAGTCCAACCCTGATGACAGCGGGATAGGGATCCGGACCCCTGATGAAGACTTGCCCGGTGAGAAGTTCGGGCTGACACCCGGCAACACCCAAGATCTGTTCGCCGGTACGGAACTTGACTTATAAGTTGTCTGTATCCCATGAAGGCGATGGGGTACTCATCGTATACCGTTTAGCGGAATTTTTGTCCAAAGTATGGAGAGTGAGTGGTTGGGGTTCGGCGCTATAATACCAGCCTGGGGATGGCTTGGGTCCTAATGTCACACGAATGGACGATGGGATGATGACATGACAGCTAATTGGGGCTTCTGTTATGTTACTTTACGTTTTTTTTTTTTTTTACTTTCACTGTTTATTCTTACCTGGGCGCTCTTATAAGCGGATATGGGGGGTTTTTTTTTAGGATGGTGTGGGTATCTCTGTCTGCATCAGGATGCATGCGACTCGTTGTTGGCTGTCTGGGGAAAAAGGGAGGGAATCTGGTCTCCGTGTAGGAATAAGCGATCACTCTGGTTGGCGATGTTCGCTGGGCTTTTCATATACTTCTTCGAGGTGATCATATGAGGAGCGAACTGTATATTGGCAGGGTCATCTGTTCTTCTTCGACGATGTACTTCTGGTGAAATCTACATTACTTGTGCGTTTTGCTCTCACGGATACGACGGCTAATTCCTCGGTCCTCGCTCTTTTTAATCCTGGTAACATGATCGCATGTTTGCTCACTGGTCGAGGTAAGTTTGTCATTTGGCACGTGAACGAGAAGGCTGGTTTCCGAATCCCTAGCTGAGTGGTCAAGCCCAGCCAGCCCAGCCCAGCCCCACATGGGGAAAGCCAATGGTTGACAAAGGGACCGAGTATTCGTATCCCTTGCTTCAAACCTCAATCCGTTCTTCTTCTTTCCCATCTATTCAGAAAGAATTTGTTTATCGCGTTTCTTTCTTTTTTTATCTATTCCTCGATATTTTGAAGCATCTCAACACCTCTTCCGCCCGCTTAGCTCGCCAAGACAAGTTAGGATGGTCGTTGAAAAGGAAGGGACCTTTGAGGTTGGGGGCCACAGCCTCTATACCAAATCATGGCTCGTACGTCCATTTTCCTTGCAATCCATCAATCCATGGAAATCAAATAAATTAACATGTAGCCAAAAAATAAAAAGCCGGGCGGACTCGTCAAGGCGAAACTCATCTTCATCCACGGTTTCTCGGACCACGTCAACCGGTATAACCCCTTCTTCACGGCGCTCGCGGCGAGGGGTATTGCCGTGCACGGCTTCGACCAGCGCGGCTGGGGCCGGTCCGTCCGGAAACCCGCTGAGAAGGGCCTGACGGGACCTACCTCGCAGGTTCTGGCGGATATCGTGGCTTTTATCAAGCCTCACCTTGCTGGGGAGGAACCGGTGTTTGTGATGGGCCACTCGATGGGTGGTGGGCAAGTTCTTACCCTCTTGGGAGAAGCGCAGTATGAAGACTCTGTCCTCAGAAAGGTTCGGGGTTGGCTTCTAGAGAGTCCGTTTGTGAGTTTTTCTCCGGAGGAAGAGCCGAGCTGGTTCAAGATTTTCGCGGGGAGACTGGCGGGACGGCTGCTGCCGCATCATCAGCTTGTGCACAAGATTGCTCCGGAGAACTTGACGAGAGATCCGAAGGTTGCGGAGAGTATCAAGGCGGATACATTGATGCATGACACGGGGACGCTGGAGGGGTTGTCGGGCTTACTGGACAGGACGACGGCGCTGGCGAAGGGGGCGGTGAGGCCGAGACAGGGAGGGGTGGTGAAGGCTCTGTGGATCGGGCATGGGACGAAGGATAAGACTACGTTTTTTGAGGCGAGTAAGAAGTACTTTGATGAGTGCACGGGGCATGTGGAGGATCGGGAGTTCAAGGCTTATGAGGGGTGGTATCACCAGTTGCATGCGGACGGGCCGGATAGTGAGGAGTTCTATCGGGATGTCGCGGATTGGATTCTGAAGAGGTCGGGGGGTGGTGAGGCGGCTCCGGTGGTGGTTGGGGGTGAGGGAAAGACTGAAGCAAAGCTTTGATGACTGGATGTTTATGGTATTGTCATTGGATGAGTCTCTTATTTGAGTTTTCTGTTGTTTCATAGCGGATCGATCTAGCCTGGCACATTGCCAAAACTTACTATCTACTAACATCATGATGAATTCGATGGCTTTAGACTCACAATAGAAATCTGGGAAATATCATGGCTTGAGCTGTCTGGGGAAATGGCAACAGAACAGCAGGTGTGCTGGTTGCTGTCGAGGTTGATGGACTCGGGGTTGAAGCTCCGGATTAACCCCCAGAGATTCACTTCCACTTCCATACGGGCGGCCCTACATGAGCTGAAGGTTTTTATGTTACTCAAGACATCCAGCTCTCACCATTCAAGATGTAGAAGATGAGGCACAGAATGTGCCAACCCACGTGTTGAAGTACGACATATCGAATCAGGCAGTCTGGCTAGCAGTCTTTATGCGGCTCAGTTGCAATCCAGCCATCGAAACTACGATAACCACCATGGTGTGTTGGTGAGCATTTCCATGGGCGGCTGCTCTGCGAATCACATCACCTCCGGGCGATGTTTGCGTGGATGGGATCACTTCGCGTGGTGTGTAGGTCTTCACCAGCTTCACGACCACCTCTCCAGAAATGGAGCGCATCAAGAATCAAAATAGTCGCCGTTACAATATACGAGCAGCGCGTGAAAGGGGTAGTGACTTGGGAGCCTGATGGGAATGGCCATAATGGATTCTTGAACCGCTTCGAAAAGGTATAAGAACCTGGCTCTCCTCCGCCTTTTTCGACTTCAGCAGATAGACAGCAAGCACCGAAGCAAGACAATAACCGATCATCGCTTACAATCACCGGCACTCACAAGCAACTTTACTTCCTCTTCCAACTCCTTCAAGATGCAGTTCAAGATCTTTTCCATCGTCAGCCTTCTGGCTTTGACTTCCTCCGTCGCCATGGCGCTGCCCACTCCTGCTCCTGAGCCCCAAGCGTGCCGAATCTATGGAAACTGCATCAAGCGAGATGTTGCCCCTATGCTTGAAGCTCGCTGCCGACTGCTCAGATGGTGCATCAAGCGAGATCCTGCCTCTGAGGCTTATCGACCCCTTTTCTGGAAGAAGGGCGAGGCTCTCCCGCCTGTCGCCACCGCTAACGACAAGAGAGCTGTTGACCAGGTCGTCAAGGGCCGTGAGCTCACGGCTTAATCAGAGGGATACGCAAATATCGGTTTTCTCCCCAACGACCTCAGTAAGTGTTTGCTCTTCCTCTTCTGGGGTCTGGCTGAAGGCTTTTCACGTTGTGAAAGTTATGGCTAACGAGGGGGCCTAGGAGATCACGAGCTGTTTCTTGGATCAGAAGAGGATGTTTCTTTTGTTCTTTTTGTAGATGAAAAAGGCCGTTTGGGAGAGTCTCTTCGCTTGACCTCTTTGCCATTCTGCTTACTGCCTTATTTCGTCACCAAACCAATGAATCGGACAACCTCGAACTTATGATGGAAACCCTAATGATAAGATCGCTTGAACTACCCGGAGAATTCAGCTGGATGGAAAGTGGGTCGTGTCCTGCTTGTCAAGATCGAAGAATCTAGGGATTGATTCGGTTCGAGATTCGTGAAACGCACTGTGTGATCCCGGACTGGCCCGAGTGATGCGTCTTGGCTGTGGCTTTTTGTGATAGAGATAAGTTGAACGACCTGGCTCTATGCTGCTATTGTTGATTTGAGATCTCGACACCTTAACTTTTTGTTTGAAGCTTTGAGGGTCAACTTTTGAAATCACCGCAACCATGAGCTCCCCACCCACACCCCGACATTCAACATCTCCCGATATCTCACCAAGTTTAAACCAAAACCATGCGTTCAAAAAGGACAGCCCATTCTTCAAAATCTTAACACATTTAAATCCGAACTTAAGGAGTCTTAGAAGATAACTCGCGGAAATTCTGAATACGAATTAGAGTGTACCGGTTATTTCTTGGTCGGGGTGCTCCCCTAAAGCTCTCGAACCCCGAACCCCACTATCCCCAACTGCCGAATCCATCATCAAAAATCCGATCCACCGTCACCCTTATCAGATGATCAGACAACGAACGACCTTCCAAACCATGAGCTTGCAATAAACACAGCGTTGATGATCTTTCCGTCTCAGATGCTAGGATGACAGACAAGCTATCTGGAAAAGTAGATCATGGCTAGATGATACCCGTCTATGTCTTTCTCGCCTCAGGTTTCTCCTCACCGCCAACGATGCTAGTGCGGCATCGTGGGGATTATCTAACTGAAATTCAGTGCCGACGACGGGAGTCCTGCCTTTTGGTTCCAACTGCCGCCGCAAAACGATTTCCATCACAGCAGCACACGAGGTCAATGGATTCGCTCCTGTCTGTTCCCTCTGTGTGGGAACGAAGAAAATGAGTGATGTCCAGACCGTCTCCCGTTTCGGAAACGACCAGGGGGGTTTGTGCGTAACTGTGCGCCGGGTTTTGGGATCAACTCCTGAAAAGTCTTGGAACACTTTATGATAGTGGACACACATTCCCCGCGGGGGGGGGGGGGGGGGGGGGGGGGGGGGGGGGGGGGGGGGGGGGGGGGGGGGGGGGGGGGGGGGGGCGGGGGGGGGC